>DWJN01000774.1:0-21213 GCA_018248895.1 Carystus phorcus
GTTCGTTTATTTATCCTTTATGGACTCTGAAATGGTTGGTAATAGAGCACCGACGCCTTCAGTAACTTTGGTTAGAATTAATACGAAAAAAAATTTGGTACCAAAATTATATTGATTGAACACAACATGGCTGATGACTTATAATCAAAAATGTTGATTTTTTGCTGTTTAATCGGACTAGAGCGTTACGTATACATATATAGGCAGCAGCACTCCCATAAACAGAATCAAAAAGTTTGTTTTCATATTGTACAATGTTTTCTCAAACCTCTTTACAGTACATGGTTCTGCTCCATCATTGCATTATCTGAATTTTAATAAGAAATTATTAAAAAAAAGTCTTATAACAGGTTTTGATATCCTTATGGCGTTTCGATGGTTAGTAACTACGAGTATCTCCATCCGTCAGCTCAAGTCTACGATAAAATTACATTATCATCGAAGTTACAAAAGTATTTAAAATTTTACGACAATTGGTTCAGTGGAAGTAATTAGTGACTCGACTCATACTCATAGAACAAAGCAAGTTCCATAAAAGGTTATTATATAAATCTTTTTCTAGCAACCTTTAGATAGAGGTTAGCGGTGACAGGTTAAAGTAAACGGACGTGTGATTCTTATCTAATTTTCTTCATTTTTCTCAAGATCAAGATCGAAAAATCAGATCGCTTCGAATTCAGAATCCGTTGTGTTTCACTTGTGCATATAGTCAGTACGCCTCGTTCGTTAGTTTTGTTAAATTTAATAACGGTACAGTCGACATTATTCATTCAATTCTTAGCTAACAGTTTGCTGCAGGTGGCGGCAGCTACGTGAGTCGTGCACGGAGCATAACTTAAACGTTGATATGTTTATTGTACGAAATACAATACAAATCCATGTATAACAAAAACTAGACGGTGAAATCTTTCTGCGATTTTATTGAAATGTTACCACATTCGTCGAAGTAAAAAGTGTAATAGATTCTATCGGTACTCACCATCAGAACCTCATTTAAGGATACATACAGGTCTAGTCTAATAACGAGAAGTTTAAAACTGTGGATCTACTTGTGTAGTTTTGGAAGACAAGATTGTTTCCTCTTCCTCAGGTAGAAGTATTGATTGAAATAATTTGCGGACCTTTAACTATATGGTTTACTCTTTGCTCAGATGTTGAATCATCGCTTTTTAGCGAATTTTTGTTCACTTGCAGCAATTTATAATAATGATCTAATTTAAAATTTGTGACACCCCATATGTTAATGTCCATCACTTTATCAATATTAATACGGGGCATAAACACACACATGTAGTTGTGTGAAATTTGACATAGTTAAATTTTACATGGAAAAGTGGTGTAGAAAGCAATATACATATATATATAACACGTATATCAGTGTCAACGTAAAGTAATCCTTTGACAAAATCAATTACGCTTGAAGTTCGTCTGCAGGGCGTAGGCTGTGCGTCCTTAATTTTTTATTAATTTTAAATAGAATTTTTATATAGATCTACGTATGTCTCGATTAGGCAATATAGCCCCAGTTGAACTGAATGTTTGCTAAATAGTTCTATACCAATAAAAAAAATACAAAGCTAACCCAAAGTGAAAAAATACACAGGATCGTAGTTGTCACGTCAAAAGCTCCCAATTTGTATGCGGCTACGTGCAAAACACGTGTTGACTCTCGTCAACGTGACACGTAGTAGGATGTAAATATAGTTTGTCGTCAGGGTTGGCGATGACCAAGCAAAACTCCTTCAAGAGACGTAGATATTAAGAGTCCTATGTAAACCTTAATTTGATGTAAATTAATATTCGAATAAATTAACGATATATACATCAAATAATTTCATAAGGTAATAGATGGTATGGATATTGAATACATTGAATATTTCTGCAAAAGTTTACAGTCTACTCGTATATGTATAAGAGTTAGGTATGTGAGATTTAGAGTACGTAGGCTAAGGTAATGATTTTTAGTAAGTTTTTAGTAAGTTTTATTGAATATTAATAAAATAAATTAATTAAATAAATGTCATTCTTTATAATGTACATCTGCCGTTTAATTTAAAAATATGTTAGGACACCATCATTCATCTAGCTGTCAAACGATGGGCTCAGATGTTCTTTCAGTTTTGGCGATACTAGTACAATATGACTCGCTTAGCTAAATGAGTTTCTTAATATAATTTAAAATTTTCTCCCGCCTTCTTTTGAAGCATATAAAAAAGTAAATTAAAAGATGATACGTACATATATATCATCTAATGATTCGATATTACTCTGTTCATATCAACTACCCGTTATGATAACATGTTCCTGAGATAAACTAAAACCAAGAAAAATCTAAAAATCATTATTACAGAATCAACTGCGTTAATAAGCATTTTTTCTCAAATATCATCTATGAATAGGCAAAAGTATAGATCATTTAGTATTATAACAGAAAAAATAACGGATAGTAGAGAAAGCGATGTAATTTTTAAATTCATTTCAAGACTTAGAACATACATATCCTTTATGCACAAAGAAGGCAGGTGAAAGAGAGCAATGGAGATGAATTGTCTTCACAATTCCTACACGTCACGTACGCTTGTAGCACACTTCGTCCTACAAGTCTAACACAACGACCACGGCCGCTATGAGGACAACATAACGATTAAGAAGTTATAGATCAATGCTGACAGTATTATTCCTGTATAACACATGTATGTATATCACGGTAAACGTTGTTCCCAGCAATGACTTCAGCTTAGTCTATCCATTTCGACTGTCCTACCAAAACGCAGCATGAGTATCAGCCCTACAATGGACAGATCTTAAAAGACACGTTCATACATATTTGATGTTCTGCGGAGAAGCGTGTGTGTCATTATGCGTGAATAACTTAAAGACTTCTAGAATCACTATATTCGTCGTAAATTTATTTTGATGCAGTAATTTTAAATTCAATTTTGTCGTTTTTCCGTTGTCAGGGCATTGAATATCAATTCTAATGCGTAAAACATATCAGTCAACTAATTATTTATCGCTACTTAAGCGTAGTTGGATTTAACTGAAGTTGTGAAATTTTATGTGCCAATGGGCAGACTAAATTTAACTCATTCATTTATGGTGAGTTTTAAAATCACAGAAAATGTACCTAACCAACTTTTTTATTCTTCGGCTGAGGCGATATAGAGCCTTTTATTCATTCCATGTGGACATGGAATGAATAGAACTCTACTGGAGTACAGTCTACGGTGCATGGAGCACAAGAAGTGCACTGGATTAAACTACAAGGAGGTGTCCCCATAAATTTTTTTCTTGTCACTAAAACTATACAACCAAGACTAAATAAAATTATACACATCCATCAAACAAACGTTAAAAACGGCTAACAAAACATAGCATTAAGCGACAAGTCATTTCTGTATTGATTACAGTAAGATTTTTGCAACAGAAAAAAAGTATTACATGTTTGTAATTCACGGTAAACAAATCAAAACTAAACTAATTAAATTTACAATCTAACCAAAATAAAATTCAATTACGTCCCAGCTAATTGAAGTCAAATAAAATTTTACGCGCATGTCAAAACGAGCATCGATAAATTAATTTAGTGTATCGCGACGATTAGCGTCAAATTTTACAGTCCAGTCGAAGCGAGCGTCGAATCACTCTAAGTACAATTTCGTCCTAGTTAGCGTCATATAAATTTCGAAGATGTGTGGTTCTTCGTCATATTTATAGACGTGCGTACACAGTTCATTCCGTACGTTTTGACGTTGGCCGTTGCAAATTGTGCAGTTACATCCCAACTTTCCGAGTACGTGATAATCTAGGATGATGTACAGCGGCTGTAAATGTCAGCGGTAATTTGACAAAGTCGTGGCTTAGATGTTAACATGCCGTTTTATTTTTACTTTGCATTCGAATTCGACGAATTTACCAGATGATAAATTGTATAAATAATAACAATTATAAATATATAAATAGTAATATAAGATAATTAAAGATCTTGGCAATTCAGTCGTGAATAAGACATTTCATTGAAAACTTGAAGGTAAGGTGTAGGTATCTATCTCAGTTCTGAAAAGTGGCAACAAATCTTCATAGCACTTAATCTAACTTCTAAGTTTGTAAGATGAGAGCTAAACTCTAATATATCTATGTATATAAAAATCAATGTATTGTTTGTCTATTTGTCAGTAGGCGCGTCCACACAAAGCGAGGCATTTGTCGCGCAAGGAAAATGAGCGCGGAGGCTGCTCCCTCTGTGTGGGCGCAATACCAATTCTCTATTTCAGTATATACGCGCTTTGGGTACTAGATACTAAAAACTAAAATAAAGAACTAAAAACTTGTAAAAGTGCTTTTAGTTACTTCACTTGACCTAGAAAGGTTTACTATACATACATACCGCCTTATTACAAAATAAGTTCTAGACCACGATTATCAAGTATAGGCTTATCTTTAATATCTACTATAATTTAAGCCAAGGTTTATTTTAGTTTAGTCCATGATATAATAGAAGTTTAAACCGGTACTCTTGCAAGTCCACGTTTTGTAATAAGACCGATAAAGTTTTACATAAAGGTACAACCGAGTTAACCATCAAAACGTAAATAATTTGAACGTGATAAAGTAATGAATGCTAATGCCGTCCATTCACTCCTTTTCTCCGTAATCATATTTTATTAGGTCCCCTATAAACGTGCGATTTCTGAACACCATAAAATAAACAGCGACCAGAGTACCGTTTGCGGCGAGCCTGACCAAACAAACGGTTGCTTTTATACTCGGTACAAAAAGCCGACTTCCCGAGTGTCATGGAAAGTTTGTTAAATACGTATGTATGTATTTTTATTATAATTAAGAGTCCTTTTTAGTATTATTTTATCCTAATATTTGATATATGTCACGACTTAAAATTATTCATAAATGTTATTGGTACCTTATTTTATAAATTTGGTTGGAAAGTATCTATCCATCCATCAGGCCTCTGGATTTTGGACATAGGCCTCCCCTAATATTTTTTTTCGAAAAGTA
The DNA here is from genome assembly GCA_018248895.1 of Carystus phorcus. Lineage (NCBI taxonomy): Eukaryota > Metazoa > Arthropoda > Insecta > Lepidoptera > Hesperiidae > Carystus > Carystus phorcus. The sequence goes on from DWJN01000774.1 coordinate 5,017, forward strand.
TGCGTTTTATTAATGAAATGTATTATTATATTAAGTTAAGACAAAACTACAAGACAAACACAATACAAAACAATTATCAAAATTTTTGGTAATACAGATTAACTGTTTTTTTTGTTTATTACTCTTAAAAAACTAGTAACCCTTAAATGATTATCGCTGTAAATTATCAAAGATCAAATTAAATCTAGGAAAATTTGTAATATTAATTAGTTATCTGCTTCGTCTGATAACATCCTTACGACACCTCTTACGCAGTTGACAATTCGATATATTTTACTCAAAGTTGAGTCAATTTACCAATAAGAACGTATCGTCTAACACCATTGTCTCGAAATATACTGCATCGTAATGGGCTTTTTTTATTCTCAGAACGTTTGAGCAATATGTATAATGGTAACTATTATATATAGAGCAGCCTTAATGCTTTATGACATTACGAGAAATATTTTTTATGAAAAAGGCATTACGCGATCAGACCATCAATAATACTTAGGGGTACACATACTAACGGTAAAATGGAACATAAAGATAGCAACGTTACGGTGTTAAACGGGCGTTTTAAATAAAACTCTAGTGAAACTTGAAAATTCAAAATATAATTCGCTCAGTTGCCAGGCATCTAAATCCTTATAACAAAAATAGACTAACGTTTGAGATTAACGAAGTTAAAGTTTAGACCAACAGAATTTTGTCCGAGATACCGGCATCAGTCCCTCTCGGAGGCTAAACGTTGTCGCTTATTTCGAAGTTTTAATCTCATTAAACGCGTTTTAGAGCACATAAAGATACTTTCGGACGATGGTGAAAATTAATCCTTTTTTTATTATATTTTTTACAGCTGATCAAAGAGACTGGTGACAGGGAAGAAAATTTGTCGTGATTGTAAAAAGTATTTTAAATTAAAACGTAAAGATGAATAAAAGGTTAATTTAACTTTAAAAAGGTGAATAAAAACGTATCAAAGAGGTTGGTTATGCAAAGCATACAGTCCATTTTCAATGAACCTTCTTGCTTTAAAAATTGTCATGACATATTTTTTAAACTCCATATGGACAAAGATATTACGTCTCAATATTGTTAAGATTTATTTGGGAGTAGTAAAATTGAAACACATTATTGACGATAGCTTCCAATCTAAACTTTAATGATAGCCTAATTAAGCTTAAAATGGCATCACAAAACATTTTCACTTGCCGCAAATAGTCACCTGTGAGGTTTCACATGGTAAAAAGCTAACATCACGATTGCTCCATATAAATGACCCACACAATATTCCGCCCGATATAAATACACATTGTTTGGTAATCTTTCACTCAAGGGAACGCTGGACACTGATTAATTATTTAGGAAGCAGTTAAAATTAGGGTCCCGCGGCCAACCGCAGCCGGCGGTTCAGTTCAATATTGATGAGCGACCGTAGTAGGACAACTAGCGTTAACCGATGTTTAATGCACTTCGCATAAACTGTCCTGTGGTTGATTAACGTTGATCGTTTTTGGTTTAATCCAAATCGCGGTTAACTTACTGGCACGTGAATTAGATTGTACGAGAAATAATTGACCAGAAGCAATAATAAATAATTCTGTGTGGTTTGAGTTCACTATTTGTATGAATGAATCAAGCAGGGAATAATAAATGATGAAAACGATTCTACGATATAGGTCACACCTAATGAAGTCAAACGTCGCTAAACGTTAATTGAGTCATTGCAATGAAATATCAATTCTTGATGAAATGCGGCCACTTCATGAATTTTTACGATTGTGCAATGACAAATATATATGCTAAAGCGTATAAACGCTGGATATTATCATTAAATCTTTCGTATAAAAAAGATAATACAAAGCAATAATGCAAATTAAATAAACAACACATGATTCAAAGCTTCTGAACGAGTCCGTTTCCGAGACGCCTGTTCTGTCAGTGCGAATATTAAAAACTCACGGACGATTAATTCATCCACTATTCGTATCCATGCACCAGTTCCCAAAGAGATATATAATATACGAAATAAGCCATTCACATTTGCACAGAGCGAATCTACTTGCTTTTTATATAAGCGGATGTGCAACGCATTCAAATGAGATCGTGCGAATTTGCGCTTAAATAAATATCGTTTGCTCTCAGTTGGAATACCTAATTGCTGTTAGATGTTACGATGTAATTGAGCTTCCAAGTGTAAATTGGGAGCTGGACTTTTGATACATTTAATTTGGTCTTTTGAGCCAAACTGCAATGATAATGCTAATTAAAATGTGTACTTTTCAACGATATGTAGAATAATTTAATACTATGTATGTAGCGCAAAGATCATTATTGTAATTAAAGTCGATTACAATCATTAATGACCCAGAACAGGCATGTGTCTCTCTTTACCACGCTGTTCCAGTGAAAATTGGTCGTTATTGTAATAAAATATTTAAATACCAATAAATTTTCATGTTGAACATCAACATAATAATATTTTTTGATACTAAAATTAAAAACAACTATTAACTCGTCTGATAAAAACACATTTCATTCGACATCAACAGCTTGTAATATACAAGTTCTGAAGCGAATAATCGCGTCAAAGAGCAGGAACCGCAGAGCAGTTAGATAAAAGTAAAGACCCGAAGCCAAGCTGAATCGGTACCGACCTCTAACAATTAGCGGGCCGAGTTGATTACGTCTTAATTACGGCACAGAATCATTATTTAGCTGACACTGGCATTACGTGAAGACCGGGCCTCTAATTACGTCCTTTAACTAAAACCGTTTAACTGTTTGGCTTTCAACATAGGAAATAATATTTATAAGCTACATATCTAACTCTAATTATAGGTATCAATATTAGTAGATAGTAGTAAAAATGTACAAAATAATTGTAGCAATTAGCTAATAAATACTGCATAGATCATCGGTACATATCTATACTATATACTAATCGATACTATTCCAATTTTAAAAACGTAATTCATGTAATACATGTATTTTTAATGTCCTACATCACGTCTCGGAAATTCTCACATTCCTTGCATATTTCAGACCACACCAATGAAAGCTGCCTTTGTTGTGTGTAGAAAAAAAAAGTAAAAGGCTGGGAGAGAAAAAAACTAGAATCGTCTTTTGATGGAAACGCGCGGATTTTGTGTGTGTAATTGCCTTTGGAAATGAAAATAGCCTTGATGCTTCCAGCACCTTTATGCGGTTTTAAACGCTGAATTTCAGCGAATGAATGGGACGAAATTATTTCGGCGAATACGGGATGTTTGACGGCTTGCGAGAAAAGGTTTTTAAGGTGACAAAGTCAGCAGTTGTGAACGCCCGGTTTACATAATCGTTAAAAACGACAGTTAATTCCGGTCAAAGAAACGTGCAAAAACCGCCACCTGCGGCTGCGAAGTAGGTAAAGACCTACTTCAAACACGTCTCGATTGTTCTATATTTCCAAAACGCGGCTCATTATTTTGTAAAGCCCGTCTGCGCACTCCCCTGCTCTGCATCTTTATAGACACTTACACTGTGACTGCACCCAAACACGAAGTTAATATAGCTGAAATCGAGCCGGATTTTCACTCCATTATCACGAGAAATACGAAACCTCATTAGCCGAGCTTTGAATCATGCGCGGCTTCAATCTCAACGGAGACCGCGCGCGGAATGAGCCGCCGCATCATTTATTCAGGCATTATTTGCCGCGTCGATTGCTTCTTGTCCGGGAGCTAACAAGGCACTGCATTAGGTATTACGAGGGTGCCGACTGATACTTTTATACATTTATACTGTTGGCATAAAAAATAACACTGCAGATGTAGGCGTACGCTACCAACTAAAAGAACATTGCAATATTATTGACGCTGATAATCTAATTTGATAAATACCTGAAATAAATTATTTTGAGTTTGTGGTCCAGTTCATATATAATATGCTACCGAAAGATGTAGAAGAAAAGGGGCCATCAGACCTGAAATGTGAAACTTTATGTTTTTATTAGTTTTGAATACTTTTGATAGAAAGCCGTTAGATACGATTTCACAATCTCGTTATTTGTGATCGGATCGAATTAAAAAAAACTAATATACGAAAAACAATTATTTTTACTAATTCTCATCCATCTATACACAACATAGGGCAACCGATAAACCTACCATTTGACATAATGAGAGCGGAGGAACGCTATCAAGCAAATCCATTTTAAGAAAACCCTCATTCGTTGCGCCTAATTCAGATTGAGCCTCAGGGCTCGAATAACTTTTCAATTACCAAGTAGAATAGGACACATACCAAATCACTATCCGAAGAATAATGAAACATTCCCTCTTCTGAAAGAATCTACTGATAACGAAAGGCCTGACCAATCTTGGGTAGGTATTTGATTACTCAACGGAGGGTCCCACTGTCATTGGTCAACGAAACTGGAGTCGTTGTAATATATCACAATCAATATTCCCCACGGATGTATTTTCGGGTCAACGCAATTTTTCTCGAGAAGTCTATTTGCACGAACAGAATACCTACCTTCGTAAGACAATTATTTGAGCGAACCCAAGTATCCATGAAAACCTACAGAAGAATCATAATTAAGCCATCCAAATCAGAATGCGACAAGAATCAGCTTTGGAATAAAAATGGAATCGTCCAAATCGGTACACCTAGTTAAAAGTTATAAACTATACCTTATAAATAAAAAAAAAAATAAAGACGAATTGAGGACCTCCTCTTTTTGAAATCAGTTAAAAACCAACAAATAATGACAGTCACTGTTGTTTTAAGTATAAGTTTTATAAGCGACATAATGTTAACAAGACACATTAGATAACACAACAGTCTATAAAGATTCAAGAAAATAATCACATGACACCCTAGAGCCACAAAACTCGTAAATTACAATAAGGCTATGTCTCCCTTGACCCTCGTAAATGATATAGAAACATCCTGAACAAAATGACCCGTAGTATTTTGCGGATCTGTCATTATGTGATCTGTTATTTTACGAATCTGTTAATTTGGGTTACCTGACGGAACATACATTTCTTTCTGATAATTTACTAATCTGTATTGCATTTTTGACATTAAACGTCAAAACTGATCGCCGTGTTTTTTTTATAGTAATTTGGTTTATGTATCCAGAAATCCAGATAATTAATGCCTAGACATTGTATACAATTCTAAATTCGTAATCAGCAATGTTTTGGACACACATTTGGCAAAACAAGTTAATATTTACTGTGAATCACCACGATGCCCGTAGGTATGTCGCCGCCAGCCGGTGTAAATAGCCGTTTAATTGAAGCGGCGCTAGTTTCGTTTTGTTTACAAGATGGCGTCAATAATTAGCGCTTTTTAAATGTTGCGATTTTTCGTTATGAACGAGTTAGTTGAATTATGTTCCAGAAGTTGTTTTAAGTGATAAAAAAATTAACCAAAGCGTAATGTGAGTACATCAAAATACATAAAAAAACTAACCTAACTTTCCTTCCATTTGAGTTATGTAGGTTTACTTTTTTTTAATGAGGAGCTCTGACCACCGAGCCCCACTTACAGAGTACTTGCGATCACCCCTTCCCATTGCCAACATTTTTTTCACTACAAATATTATATTAGTCTGCTTTGCGTGGATGATATCGAACACGAAAAGTCTTTTTTCACAAGCAACGATAATACCTTTACCAACCGTATCCAAACCGTAGAAGTTGATCACTCCTGTACATAAATCTGTATCTGGAACAACTTGTCGTTTGTATAAGTAGATTACAGATTTTTCTAACTGGAATATTACTGCCGAGGCAATAAAAAGTGCTTAAGATAGAGAACTTTATGGCGGAATTCCGCCGTGAAAAACTATAAATATTTTATTTGCTCAAGGTGACAGGATTTCACTGCAAAAGTACTGTAAAAGTTGCAGTTTATTGTGTTAAAGTAGAATAGTTCTTGCAAGAAGTAACTTTAAGCAACAGTTTTATTATAGTGATGTTTAGAACAGTTTATAACAGACTTGTTTTAATTTAATGCTTATGTTAGTGGTGACATATATAATTACATATTATCTGTACATTTTATGGGGAAATTTACTATGAACTATAGCGATTACTTAAGCAAATGTCTTATTTTTTTGGGTACGTTTATGTGGTTTCGAGGATGTTTAGGATCGAATCGAATCAATTCAATCCGATAGAATATGTTTATACTTAAATACTATACGAAACCAGATGAACCACCGAGGCAATTCATCGTATCCATTACAAAAAATACAATAAAAATTTATATAAAAATCATGTCAGTGAGTAAAGTCAAAGAGAAACCCTAACAAGAACATTATATTATTATTATACTTCATGCTTCGTCCTCGAGATTAGTTACCTGAAATAAAAATCTATAGCTTAAACAGTACTAATGTCTTCGGACGAAGCACTCGTATAATTATGATAGAACTTCACTTGGTAAGTACGTTTAATCAAAAATTATACACTACTCTTACTTAATCGAAAGTAACACTCATCTCAAAGCAGCCACAACACTCGTACCACTTATCTCGTAGCACAGAACAAAAGCATGAGTAACGTTCGGGGGTTTCAATACGACCGATCAAAAATAGTGATTCACCGCCCGACTCGCAACAGCAATATCTGCTTGGAGCGGTTCTGTTTTGTGTCTCCACAAAAATAGCCGGCGCGGTTTAATTGCGGACTATATTGGGACGCCTTCCAGTTCGATCGATGCATCATTATTCGACACAAAGGAAAGTGTGACCGAATGGGTGGCCGGGAGTGTCTAAACGGAGATATGAATTTTGCGTCGTGTTCTGCCTTTGGACGAGCATGTAAAGTAATAATTGGCACTGGTTCGGTATATAAAACTGTGATAGGCGATTTTGATGTCAGGACTTTGAACATTGGTTAGTTTGAATTTTGTGAGGCTGGTTGGATGATTGTATGTTTGTTACTCTTTTACGCAAAAACTACGGAACAGATGTAAAAGAAGTCAAAATGTTCTCAGGGGTGAAATCTTTTAACGGTTCATGAGTGAATATCTAACTTGGTATAGTGTAAAATATTAATGATTTTTTCGTTTGTGTCGCTTCGTTTTGTGAAATTAAAAGCAAGTAAGTAATAGTTTTTTATTATACTGGAAATCTTTTATGTATACTAAAGCCATATTATAAAAGAATACTTTTCTAAACCAAGTCTAAAAAATGTATCATTATTCATAACACTTGTCGGACAGCGTCTCCATTCAAAAAGAGAAAAAAAATTGACTGATATCGCCGACAGAACTGTTCTCACCGCAAATTGATTATTAACCATCTAGCAGAGTGTGGCAGTAACTGAGAGCCGTCAAACTTATAATACGATCATTACTCAGCTCTAAGAAATTCCCAAGATTTATATCCGACAATGTTTACACTGGCTGTTTATAAAAGAAATCAACTCATTTGTTTAAGAAACGTGGCCGCGGTCGGACGTGCTCACGATAAATGAGATACAAGCTTTTTATAGCTAAACTAGTTAAGAGGAAATTGCGCACGTCTACGTTTATCAAGGGGGAAAGAACGGAATCGATACTTAGTAGCATAGTGCACACAGGTAGGTACTTTGTTTTGATTTTCTAGTTCAGAGTTACTACCTTATTGAGTTCCACTCACTACCATATTAACATTTCATGGTTTTGTGTTGCACGTGTGTAATCTTAGGTAAATATAATCACACAACTCGAGATCTAACCTTTATCATGTAAATGCCTGACTCGGCCGGGTTCCTACTAGGTTAAAGGATCTTCCAGCATTTAGACAATAAACAAAAAGTTCTATATTAGGAAATTTACAGTCATATTACTACTTCTAGGGTCTGAAATGGAACACTTCATTTGTAAGCGTCGCTAATCGTTTTTACTAAAGCGCAAGCTCTAAGGAACTTATTTAGCGGCAGAATTAGTAAATAGCTCACGGGCAAATCTTTAACGAATCCTTGGAAATGAAGTTCTATTTAATAAAGCCTGCCACAGAACTAATAGATAATCATATTGAAACAGTAAAGGTTATAAAGAAAAGTAACCTGAAAATAGAGTAATTGACATTCGGATGATAGAACAAAGATACTTTGATGGATATAATTGTTAGAAAAAACGCTGATACAAGTAATTATATACCATGTACAACCTTTATCTACCTGGTTTATTATTTATCTAAATACATGTATGTCAGAAGTAAAATTTCCATTAAATATATTTAAATATTAATACAAACAGCACAGCAAAAATATTGTAGAATTCGACGTTTGTTTTCTTATTACGCCCATTCATAAGCTGTTTGTAGAAATAGACGTAGATCGTGATTTAATGCGCGTATTCTCAAGAAAGTATATTTTTTTAATTCGTATATTTAACGAGACTCAGTTTTCAGTTATTGAAATTTTATTATTTGAACTTGTATTTATGTCACTAGCCGATAAACAAACAGACGAACAACTTGATGGGAATTATTTATGGTTAAAGAAGAAACATAGGTAATGATTCTCGAGATAGAAAGTAGGTACTTAAATCATGATAAAAACAGCTGAAGTGGAATGGGTTTTGGAATGAAAATACGCTACTAATTCCTTCAAACCGAATGAATAAATTCAGACCGATTTTAAGTATAACAAGTTTATGCTTTGGAGTCTGGTAGTAAATGTCAACCTATTATTAACAGGACAATCATACCTAATTAAAGTGTATTTAAAACGAAACCTTCTCCAAACTTTAATTGAAATGAGAAACAAAGAGCACGACTATTAAATTAACCAAGTTTGATTCATAACAGAATTAAAATCCACCGGAAAGTCCGTGTCTCTGTGGAGTACGTCTTATAACTTTCAAAGAGCTAAATCAGGCGTTTCTCTCGCACATTCACAATGCTAATGAAATTACACAATTAATGTTTTAAATGGGACTTCAACAACTCGAAGTTAAATGAAAGATTGAGAGACTAGAATTTAGGAAAACGTACGACTCCTTTTATAATTTTGATACAATCCAATTTAGTTACAAAATCGATACGTGTAAATATGAAACGTCCAGGTACTTAAAGACACTGAGTGAATACAGCATTACATTATTTTTTTACAGATCAATGACTTTTTGGGTTTTGACTCTGTAATAAAATTAATATTTTGCTGTACTCACTCACTTAGCTTTAAGGAACGTTCACAAATGTGTAGGTACACATTAGGTCCTCTCCATGAATATCGACTGGTTTAAACTTAGATCGTTATTTAATGTATTTAAGTCTATATTAATAAAGTAGAAAACAACGTCTTTCTATTCGCTTTAGCCAGGCCGATGAAACCTCACCATGCCAACTGAGCTGTAGCTCATATAATCTGGGGTTATTGTCTTAATAAGATAGTTATTTCTCATTAGTTAACAAAATCGTTAATATGATTTCTGAACACCATCACCAGATAATAATCTATCGCTATGATTCAAAGCTCGCAATCCCAGCCCGGAAGATTCAACGGTACGTCATCACTCGTATCTTACGCCCCGTTACCCCAATATCTTATTATACCAACGATCATATTAATTCATTCTTCGGGATAAAAAGATTTATATATTAAAATTGGATTTTCGACCGAATTGAAAGATAGCTTCTTATTGGATTCCCCGATAGGAGATGCTTTTAACGTTGACCCAGATTCGTAAATACTTACGTATGATAAAAAAAATGTTTTCTTACGATGTGTCTACTACATCTGGATGTTTCATTTCGCGAGATTTATTGAGTGTTGAGAGAGATTTGATGATATGCGAACGTATTTGATTCAATTCGTTTAGTACGTTGGGTGGAGATAAAATCGCGAATGTTCAATGTTGTCTTCACGAGAATACTTTTTTATATAAAAGTCATAAAGAGAAGACATAAGGGCATCTGTCAGTCATTGAGACTGTTATTATATTATGTACCTATCATCGATCCTGCTCGAGGTAAAATTTGTTATACGATGAGGTAATATCTCAAGACCGTTTCAACGAAACTCAATGTGTATCACTCATTCACTTCCTCGCTACATATCCCTGTAATGTCTTATACCTGCCTGGCAAGCTTCACCCTTGTAGCATCAGTGGTGGAATATTTAATATGCTTCCGTCGCCGTATCGGAAAGCCTCATACTAGTGGCTGTTGCTTTTGTTATTACGTACAACCATGGGCAGTCACAACCATTTGTTTAAGGGCCCGCCTTCGCCTCGATCCTCGAACATATAAAACTGCTACCAAAAATACGGTCAGGGGTTTTGTGACTAAAATTGACAAAGACGTAACCTTATATTCGTATTTTCTAAGTGTAAAAACTGCGAACAATGTAACTTAACTATACAAGAAACTGCTTAATAATTTCATTATTAGTGATTTTATTTTTGAAAAACGATTTAAATGTAAAGACCGCAAATTAATTTAGTATGAAGATAACTTTCATTACGAGATATATCTTACCGGGATTTAATAAATCTGGCACTGTTCTAGATGAATTAGCGGCCGAGCTATACGAGCTGAATAATAAGATGTTTAATGCTTTTGTTTCTGACACTTTGGTCTCATCATCAACGTCTAATAATGAGATTTATTACATAGATTGATAAATTATGTTTTCACGTTGAACGATAATAACGGCAGCGTGCGACTATTTAGTACTCCGATGTAATAAAGAGTATAATAAAGATTAGCCTATTATATTTTACGATATTCTTATCGTCCCGTTTATTAGTCAAGAAAACATTATTTATAATAATAACATCTCTTTAAATATTCAATATTACGAGCTGTTGTTAACAATACGTTTTTCTGAAGAGAAAATTGTAGCTTTAGCAAACTCAGGCTATATAACAGACTCATCATCAACATCTTCAATAAACGAAAACCATAGGTACGAAATTATATCTAACATCGATCACATTAAAAACTCTCAGTGGATATTATCGAATCGTACGATAAGCATAATAAGTTTTTACATTAATTCATCTGAGAAGCTAACGATGGAATCGATCAGTTGTTCGTGAGACGCGTCGCGGCTACGCTGCGGTCAGCGCGAGATTTATCGCCTGTCCCCGTACGCTATTCAAGATAGTGATTGAATGCAACTTCTTACATTAAAAACGTTTTTTCATTTAACATTGTAATTAGCAAATGCAACGTTGCCAAGTCAATTCTTTAAATAACAGAGTCGTGCCATTGGAATAATATAAACATCATTTGTCATAAACAACATCGAATAATTACTATAGATTACAACCGTTATCTGCGTGCACCCAGAATTAGAAGAACGACCAGTTATTTTTTATGTAGCCACTGAAATCTGTGTTAACAGAGATATTATTACTATACATCGGTTCAATAACAATGGCTTGGAATTTGGTTAATCCAAATAAAGCCCATAAACGAAGAAAGTCAAAAACATGGCGGTCATCTGTATAAGAAATATCATACATGTATAGGTATAGCTTGTATAAACAATATTCATGTATAATTTGGATAAAGCAACTGAATATACGCCACATCAAAAATACAATGAATGATTTAAACATAAAATTTGATATACAAATATGCATCGAAAAGCGCATAACGTTGCTTTAAAGTATAAAGAAAATTTAAATTCCCACAGAATCGATCACTCGACGGAGACCGGTGGTCAACGTTAAATTTATCACCGTCTTTCAAGCGAGCTTAACGTATTCATGAATGTAACTGAATCATTTTCTGAAAGCATTAATATATATTAGGCGAAATATTTTCCATGTCGTTATGTAAAAACATCGATACATCAATTATCTTAATTCCATTTAATTTTTAAAAATGTAGTAACAGCATAAAAATGTTTAAGATTCTTTTCGTATCTTTGTCTTTTTTATAAATATTACACATTTTCATTAAAGAATGAATCAGCACAAAAACACATGAATAAAACAATTTCCAAATAATTTTATTGTCATTTACCCTGCAGCGCCCATTTTTAATCTTATTTGTGGAACATTGATAATGTTTCACACTATCATTTTCCTATCACATCTTTCTTCAACCCATTATAGGGTTACTTACTGGGCACAGGTCTCTCCTACCACGCTGCTCTAGTGCGGATTGGTGGAGGGGTTAGTGGCGAACACAAGGGTCGGAAGTTTTTATGGCCCCGAATGTCTCCGACGTGACTTAGCGACTGCTATCTACGATAACAATCAGGATTGACGATTTAATGTACCCTACGAAGCACGGAACACTCAAGAAATTTTTGCCATTAATTAAGTGTCATTATCACTTAATTTTTACTGTATATTTCTTTATCGATGGGAATTTCTAGTACATACGATTCCAAAACTAAGCGGTGAATTCCGGTTTTTGAACACAACATCATCCGACTGAGGGGGAGCGAATCTCAAACCTCTGAGATATCACTGAAAATACATATGTATACAATAACGTTTTGTGTATTCATACACCCGTAGCGACATATCGCGGTGACGTGACGAAGCCCAGAGTCACGTAGCGTATTAGCCACGTGCCGTGACACTCAAGTGGACGCAGACTCAATATGGTGTCCGGAAGGGTCTCTAAATTAAAAGCAACAAAATGACAACCAGTCACGTCACATTTTGTTCAATAATAACCAGCGCATGTACATTTCGTCTGGAACAACCACAATACGTTTCATATCGTGAGTCTTCTTTCGAGTAGAAAATACTAACGTCTTTGTACATAAAGGATTATAGTAACGTTTGGTGATAGTATAACTCGCACTATAAAAGTGGGCTCATTGCCAATCTAGCCAATAAAGATCAATTACTCTCACACATTTTTGCGTTAGGTCTATCTGTGTCACAAATGCTACAGAGTATAGATAATGAATTCGCCATAAACGTGACAAACAATGCAGACCCGAAACTGCCAACATAGACCGACGTGGGTTACAAACTCCCTAAAAATTATTTATCTCTACTGTGTTTACTTTTGTCGGGCCCTTTCCTACATAGCTTAATCGCAGGACAAAACGCAATAACAAAAGCGTAACGCAACGATGCGAAATCATTCACTACATTTGTTTCGTGACTCACGCAAATGTATAACATAATATAAACGTCTGCCTTAGTTAACGATCCCGTTTAAGTCTATTATAAATTATCTGTAGTAGTGGAGTCCATTACTGTTGTCTTTTAACAGACATCAACTTAGGTATGGCGAAGGTTCTCAATTCGACTTTATTTTTTGTGTGTTGTACAATATACTGATTTCAATGGGTCTTTTTCTATTCGAAAACAGGTGTATGCTGAAAGCTGTGGTCTCATTTAAATTTGAGCGACATCTGTCGAATAGTTTTTGAGTTGTCTCTAATAATGCTCATATATCTGATGTCTATGACTTCGGAAACTGGAATATTTAAATCGGCGTATTTAATTGAAGTAGTTTTTTTGTTAATTGACCAAGCGATTATAACTGTACACAATTTCAGTCACAGGAAGATTTTGATCGTGAGTCTGTACAGTGAGTGACAATATTAAAATTCCGATAGAAGGTACTATAGTTCAACCTATTGGAAATCGATACAAAGTTAATTGAAGTCCACTGAAAACAATTGTTGTATTCAATTTCGATAGACTATCGACAATAGCCTTCAATAGTAGCAGTAGCATAGAATTTTAAACATTGTAGCGAAACAAAGTAAAGTGGTGGCACTCAAATAAGAAGCTAAGTTACACTGAACAATAGAAACCTATGTTTTTTTATTATTCTTTTATTCTATCAACAAAAAACGGGATTGCATGGACATTTCGTATTGGCTGCATTACGAGTACAATGCGACATGCTAAGAACCAACTGATTTTTGTTGATATTAGGCGATCGGTAAAGTAATAGATCATCAGGCGCATCTACCGTTGCATAAGTCGAGAGCTAGGGTAGCATTTGCTAGTTAAAAATTTAAAAAAGTTATTAAGTTTATTCGGAAGGAAATTAACCGTTTTTCTTGCGTTGCCGAGGGACGATAAGCACTTGTCTCTCGAAGGTTTACATACACACACATTACATATAAAATATAACGTGCATTCATATATTAACAACATATACATGTGTATATGTAACAAATGAATTTGTATTGCACAATGAATATGAATATTGCATCAGAAAATAGTATTATTGCCCTGAGTAAGAAGCCTCTCTCCTTTATCCCGCTACACTATAACAAAGGCAATACATTCGACGTAGCCAAACGTAGCAATAACGATGCCGAAAGCAATATGGCAGTGGTCCCGCGGTGGTGCGCCAATATCAATTCCGTATCACGAATTAAGATGTCGACGTAACTGCTTTATTAAATAACTAGTTACGCCCGCGACTTGCACTATAAACGTTCCATGTTTTTGTATGGAAAATATTGAAACAAAACGTTTAGTGGGGTAATACTAATAATACAATGGGTTCTATAATAATGATTTTATGATATTTGCACGTTAATCTGTGCATTTCTTTCGTAATGATCTCAGAAACGGTACAGCCGATTGGAAGAGGATGTTTTAGTTAGTTTGAGGAAAAATTTTGTGTTTTATTTCATTCGGTTAACAATAATATCGTTTATTTTTTAAAGATTATTATTTATTCATTTTAAGACTTACGGTATTCCGAAGCGATGCGAAGACATTTATCAGTTAAATAGATAAAAACTTGGAGCTAAGAAAATTGTATTTTTTTTTAATATGGACACATACGAGTATATATAATTTGCAAACATAGACAGTTATGTATAATATGGTTTTGCTATTGTGTTATTATGTATTATATTGTTTTGTTATTTTGTCATTACAAAGAATCAACAGAATGAAATATTCGTGACATGTGTGAAAATTACCACTACGTACTGCTACCTACAAAGTCAGGGTAAATAATTTTATCGAATCACAACTGAAAATCTGGAACGTTTACATTACCGACAGTAGATGTACGAAAGCAACCGACAGGTACAATGTACTTTTATTTTTAATATTATCATCCGTTAGAGCTTATAATAATATACCATGACCCAAAACAAAATAGAAATAAATTCTGTAACATATGTGATAAAAAAATCGCCATAATTACGTAGTGGTTTTCCCCACAGTTGTGCTTCGCTGTACAACAATGAACCGTTTGAAACGATTACCCTATACAAGTTTTTTATAGTTAGCCAGCCGACAATTTATTTCCACGGGCGGCCACCATGCGCGTAAACATTTTATGTACCATAAAAGCCTAAAGCTCTACGTATGCTCCCGTTTTATTGTTGCATCTCGACTCATATATTCCCGGTGATATCTATAACTTTGCTATTTCTAAACAGGTTTTATTTACGACAGATATCGTATAGCCGTAACGGTTTTCTTTTGCGTCGTAAAATCTTAGTAATGTGTCGCCGATACGTGACTGAATGCTGACTGATGAGCAATGGACTCTTTTAGGATTCGGTGTCTAAAGGACGCCAACGGGATTATATTCGTCTGACTTTCACATCCCTACATCTCTTACACCATAAAAGGAAGGCACTTGATTTTTTTAACATAGTACGTTATTATTGCCGCTATTTTAGCAAATACTGAGAATTGACAATAAACTAACAAGAAGTAAAAAATTAAAATCCTTTAAAAAACAATGTTATTTTTGCCGCAGCTTTTCGGCTTATTTAAAAAACCGTACCAGGTAAATGCTCGATTTTCTTTAATGTGTATTTAATAACTACTCTCATAACTCAAGATAACAAAATTGAAATAAAATTAAAGATTAAAATGTGACTATACAAGGAATATGTTATTTACTATGAATATTGAATATGTTATAGGAATACATTTATACTGTATTTATCGTGATGCGGAACCGGTAATATGCGAAAGCGACTTGCACTTGGCTCAATATTTTTTTTATTTTAATGTCGCGTAATACGAAATAGCTATAACTTGCTTCAAGAGGATGTTTATTTGATTCGTGCTTGAGTCTTTCGTAATGTATACGGACTGTTATGTACAATCCTATTGGATATTTTCACAATCAAGACATTATTAATAAACCGAGTTATCAAAACAAGTTTGGTAAGCAATATGATTATAGTTATAATACGATACCTAATATAGCTTAGAAAACTTCAACTTGTTTAGAGTCAAATTCAAATTCAAAATCATTTATTCATGTAGGTATTATTTCAATACACTTATGCACGTCATTTATTTTGATTC
>DWJN01000775.1:0-21208 GCA_018248895.1 Carystus phorcus
ATGTTATAGGAATAACAAATAAATGAGGGGGTAAGCCTAGTAATGTTAATTACCACTAATGATCTATGAATGTCATCAACGCGTAGCATTCCAGGGAAGGTTTTTAAAAGCGTTTCGTAGCCTAATTAAGCGTCTAAAACCCTATTACGAATAATGAATATGTTTACGACATATAAGTCATTTATACATATTTATAAAACGGGAACTGATCCTTGTCTGTACATGGCAAATTTATTTAAAAAATCATAAGCTTTTATATACGCAAGAAAACTCAAAACAATGTTTTTTTCATTTTGTCTGTTCGTCGATATGTTTGTGCACGGTAATCTCACAAATGGCTTATCCGATTTGAATGCAGTTTTCAAGATTGTGATAGGTTTTACTTTATATTTCGTGTCTTTTTTCATTTAAATCGGTTAAAAAATAATGAAATTATGTCAGTTTATGTCCATCATTCATTGACAGGCGAAACGAAGTTTGCCGGGTCATCTATTAGCCCTGATTTAATTTGGTGCAAGCAAAGTGCCCTCCTACAAAGAGAAATATGTATTAACTATTCAGAAAATTCATAATTATATGGAAAGTTTTGAGAGATATTAGCAATTATTTTAAACGATTCTTGTATTCAAGGATTTATTTCAAGTTCAGCCATTATTATAAAATATATGACAATAGAATTCAATTTGTGCCATCTCAAACTTTAGCGTAATTACCTATTTCCGCACTCACAATAGTTGGCTAAAATAGAGCGAATTGAATTGACTGATATTGAAGATTAGCGGAAATCAGAAAGGGACAAAGATATAACGTAATGATGGGATTAGGAAAGTCCCGTATACAGAAATTTGGTCTTTTTGAACAAAGCCGTCGTATCAAGGTAATATATCGTAATAGCTGATATTTTTGTAGTATTCCCATTCGTAGTCATTGAACCACTTTGTATTGTATCTATTGTTTGTTATATAATATAACAAAAGATTTCGAATTAAAGGTTTTAGTCAAGGTTATTATTATGTGATGGATTCATTTGGTTTCCAAAATAATATTAAAGCAACTTTAGGACTGGACTCTGTAGTAGCTACAGTGTTATAAAGATACTTATCAGTTTTAGACTGTCAAGTTAAAAGTTTTGTGTCGATTAACACCTGTAGGTGTATGATTCCATAAAAACTTTATTAACAACATTTTTTAATCGTACCTTAAATGCAGGAACTATAAAGTTTAATAACCTATTGGTTAACAGATTTAATATTTTCCAATTACTAAAACCAGCACATACTTCAAATTTTTGTTAGTTTTGATAGTTTCAGCATTATATGTTGAGAATGTTTCGATGTTTAAAACATGTGCTGCGAAGTTTCTTTCGCCGTTTCTTCTTCACGATGCAAAAGCACCTTTCCGAAACGGTGGTAGAATCAAAAAAATACGTACATAAATGTATTGAAATAATACCTAGATGTATAAATAATTTTGAATTTTAATTAGATGGTGGGATCTCCATAGTTGAGACATTTTAGAAGATGCTTCCTTGCATGCTGAGCTTACTTTCAATACTCCTATTATTATTATTATTATTATTGTCTACTTTTATATATACATATATTATAATATCCTAAGAGAATGTACACCAAGCTTAATCAACGAAGTAGTTTCTATGTTGCATATTCACAATTTTAGAAGTTACTCTACCTTGAATTTAGGTACTCATTCGTAGTTCGTTAATGTTTACGTTATTTATTTAATCAAAAATATCTCTTTCTGTGAGATAATAAAAAAACTAATTGTGTATAAATAGAGAAGCAGAGTGCTTTGACGATGAAAAAGCGATTGTTTATCAGTAATCTCTATTTTATATCAACACCTATTATGTTCAAGTTCTTATTTTAGATATTTTCTATTTGTACCTGATCTATAGTCTGCATTAAAATCACCTTCAAACATTATTATTTTTATTAAAAGCTTTTATTTAACTTCCAATGTATGTATGTATGTATGTAACTATGTATGTTTGTTAGGCTGAACTTTGCAACTCAATCTTGCAACTTAATTTTGATGCAAATATCTTCAACAGATTGAGCTGAAATTTTGTATAATCCGTTTAGTTTGGATAACAATGCACGATTACCTATATGACCTCATTCAAAATCCAACATTGTGGAGCACATTCAAGGACTTGCTGATAATATGAATGCGACTTATATCCCTTTACCGCAATCCATCCAGCGATAACAAAATGTAAAAAATAAATTAAAAGTAAAAAACTTTTGTTTTGTGCATGCAGTAATTTTTTATTAGAAAAAATAACACTTTTATATATATAAAAAATCGATACATAAGAGGATGGTACTTTGATTTTAATTATTCACACTAGTACCATCGAAACTTGTAAAACATTTGAGAATTCTAGAAATCGGCTTGTAGCTAACTGGACTAATGAAAACCCCTACCACAATATGGTGGATCTATTAGTTTTCAACTCTTCAGCATTTTGTTCTGAGTAAACTCTATCCGGGGGTACCTATACCTCATTCATTTATTCAGCAGAATGGACAATGAGGACAAGAGGTTCGCATGCACCTAAGGTTGGTTTAGAATACTTGAATTCCGAAATAGCAGCAGAGCGATAAAAATAAAAAAAAATTGAAATACCCTGTAATAGCCATGACTACACAACTTAACCCCAGTCTCGTAAAGGTTCAGTTAACTACCAAAATACTATAAGTTACAATAAACTTGCCGGGATTATTGAAAGTTCGTGATAGTTGGGGAATCTTTCCCTAGTTTGATACGTGGCTTCCAACAAAGTTTTCTGCTTGTATGCGTAACTTCTACACGATGCCTATTAGTGAATAGATCAGGATTTCGAAACTTTTGGGCATGTAAAAGTCATTTTACGTGGACATAGGTTGGCTTTTGGATCTTTTAATATATAGTTTTTAACTATTTTATTCCTAACTGACCCCAGCAAACGTTGTTTTGCCATATACCTTAATTATTATTTTTAAACAATTTTATGATAAACATAAAAATGTTTATAGTGGGTTAACCTTAAAAGCTAGACATATGCTGTCGCGGACTTTTATTTAGAACTATTACAGGGGAACAATATTGTAATACATGATTTTTGGATAACTTTCACCGTTTACTCAGTGCACGCAACAAAAGCTCAAAATTTTGCCGATTTCTCTATATTCTTTATTGCTGCTCCTCTCCTATAACTCTTAGGGTTATGTTATGTAGCCTATAGCCTTCCTTCATAAATGAACTATCTTACACTAAAAGAATTTTTCAAATCGGTTCAGTAGTTCCTGAGATTAGCCTGTTCAAACAATCAAATAAACAAAGAAACTCTTCAGCTTTATATATTAGTATAAATAGTATAAAGATACCTCAAATCATATTTTTACAACGACCTAAGTAGTTATGGTTATTATAAAATCTGTTAGTATATTTTATAAACCGACGTTTAGGGAGGATCAGACCGCACTTGTGTGTGTGTTACACTGCAAATAAATTCTTTATGTAAATGTTGTTACGGTAACTACGATCAATATCATTATTATTCGTCAAAGGGCCATTTAGTATTTTTATTTTGAGTTGTTCATTAATCATCATTAATTCGTCACATATTTGACTTCGAATGATTATTTCGTCGGCATCGAAGTTGTCGTTGATAAAATAAATCAAAGTAACTAATTATCAAATTATAAAAAGGTTTTTTATTGTACAGCATATATAACAACGACTACCGTAATATTTTTTTATCAAAATTTTCGTTAACATGAAAATTTTAAACATAATGTTTCATTTCATCTCACTTAGTTAATCTTATGTTTTGTAACCAGTAAAATTTTATCTACAATAATTATGAGATATTTAGTACATTTTACACTTATAAACTTTACAAAAATATATTATAAAATACCGCCCACCATTAGTAGTTAAAAATGTATAGTTATATATATAATTTGATCATAAATGTCAAGGTTTAAAATTTAACTCACAAGATGGCAAAACCTCATAATGACTGAAGGAAAAAAGTACACCCAAACAGAAGGAAACATCAATTCCAATCACCGCATGTAGTTAAACGACTGGGATAGCTGTCTTTGTGCAAAAGACTGATCGACTGATAGCATGTCAGTCGATCAACCTGCACTGTCAGTGTCCTTAGTCAATAGTTCGTATTCAATTTTCGTGACGAATCGGTACGAACAAGCAATTTTCAATATGTGACTGAAATAAAATCACATAAACGACTACCCTAATGATTGAAGGTTCGATAAATAAGTTACTGTGACGAGCGTCTCTCGTCTTTGACGTATCAACAAATGCGGCACATACCAATAATATGTGAAAGAAAATACGTGTTCTTATTGATTTCTACAAAATTAGAACGAAAGTTGTGAATTTTTCTGTTGAATATTTACTGAATAAGTGGATAAAAGAACGGTTTAGATTGATAATTCGATCCGACAAAAAAGCTTTTTTTTATTATTTCATTATTGAATACACATTGTATTTAAGAACTTGCAAATGTCGCAGTATAACATCTACCGATTCCACTAGTACTGGTTTAGTAAACCGTAGGTATTTAACTAAAGAGAATTATTCTTCTATAGTTTTTAAAACTTACATAAATCATCCAATATTATAATTTATTACCCTATAAAATCAGCAGTTGCGAAGAAGAACGACGACTCATTTTTGTTACCTTTACAGGAGAGGTCAGAAATTTAAAAAATATGTATTATGTCATCTTTATGTCTACCTAAATAACAGCCAATCGTGATGCCCGTCCAATGCATGATAATTTAACATTTCATTCACATGTCTTTATTGGATATTTGATTAAAAAAAATATATTTAATTCTTTCATAGCATAAACTTAATATTTAAGTTCTTGTTATACAAAATAAATTTGCCGCATACTTAAGACTATTTCTAAATTTTATCGTAAGTTAAATGCTTTTTATTCACACGAAATTGTATAAATACAGTACAGGTGTATGCGCCAAATAATGCCCATCCTTGTATACTAAGGATATTACTTTAATACTAAAATGATCCTAAAGTGAGTTAGGTACGTTGTTTTTCATTGCAGAAGTCGAGATATTCTTGGCGAATGGTAATAATACTTAAAAAGTCAGTTCATTTAAAGTTTAAATATAAGATGTACCTTTCAAATGAAAATAGCTCTACTAAGCTTGTTCTATTAAAGTATTTGTTGGCAGTTTCAATACGCAGATTCAAAGTTTCTTTGAACAATGCGTAGGTAACGCCAGCAATAACTCTTAGCTATTTATATTCGAGATGCGACTCGGCGAGAGGAACAATTTTTAAAATTGAATCTTGGAGAAAGAGCCTGTGATACTATAGCAGACACAGTTCTGTGGCTTTTTAGTGAACGATGTTATATTGAGGAGAAATGAACCTGAACGATTTTATATAATGTATCAATGTTACAGAATTTTATGGACATTTGTTTGGACATGAATTGCGATATTTTTCGTGTGTCATTATTTGCTGAAATAATTTAGATCCGTATTTATCGTATTGTTGTAAATTTGTTATGTTACACAGTAAAGAAACAATGATTTTTGATTCTGATAATATCGTCCAATTCGTCAAATAGTGAACAGACTGGCTACACGATGGTAAGCGGTGTCATGAATGCAATTCTGGTGAATACCTCGTCAATTCCTGGCCCTCTAATATTGCAACTAAAACATGTGCATCATAAGTTTGAATGTAGAAGTTAGCTAGATAGTCCAGAAAAATATTCCACCATCATAAATAAGTGGTATTGTTCTTATATGTTCTTTAGCAGGGTGTGTACATGGCGGGAAGAGTAGATTGGCTGGGACTCAAAGATCGATTTATGGTTTTAAATTTATACCCCAAAAGTCTTTTAAAATATTATATTATTAATAAAAGGGCATTATAATTAATGAGTGTACCTAAATGTCATTTATATAAATGTAAATGAAATTTATTAAGTCAATATTAAACTTACATAAAAATTAAAGTATCTAATATGTATGTACTGTTAACTTAGACGGTTAACTTAGAAAGCATTTTTAAAAATTTTGTCTGTTATAAGAGTAAGTTGAAGGTAAAAGTTTAACTTCTGCTTTATTTGAAACTGAGTACAGAATAATTCCAACCTGCAAGTACATTATTTCCGCAGAAGAATTCGCTGGCCTCAGTTGGTGAATAATAAAATGAACTAGGTATCCGCATTTTGCAACTTTGTTTAAACCAATTAGTGAATTAAACTAAGTCACAGAATTTTTCACGACGATCGAGAAACTAGTTGTGTACCATAATTTACGGCTGTGCAGAATATTTCAGGTGGTAGCAGCATTATGGAATGTAGAAAGTTTTTGTGACACCTAAAAGTCTTATCTGCACAATTACAAAGTGCCCGCAAAATCACATACAATACAGTTTGGGTACAATCCACTCAAATTCCGTCCACATCCACGTTGCTTAAATGACTCAAACGTTCTTCCATATAATTTTAAACTAAAGGAATTTTAAATTGCTCTCGACAATTTTGCTACTGTATTACTGCACAGCAAAAACACAGCTCCCGTACGTGATCCAAAATATCGTAAATAATCCTCTAATTAGGCAACGCTGCGAAGAAAATAAATTTATTATGTTAATATTAAAAGCTTTTGCTTAATATATCGGCATATATAAATAAACCTTTATGGAGTTAAAATAATTATTGCTTAGTAAATGCACAATAAGATGTATGTTGGATGCATTAAAGACAAGAAATGTAATAATATTAATTTGTAGGGTATTATCCTTTCGATACTTTATTTGTTATTTTTTCAGGCAGTCGATTCATTTTAACACTAACAAAGCAGTAAATAATACCATTTATATTGTTTCCACTGAAAAAAATGCACTAAAAGTATTTCAAAGAGATACACACGAGGACTGAATAGTATCAGTGACCATGTTAAATGGTTTATGTACAACAGAACGCAGTTTCTAACCAGAAATGCCCAACAATGGGACGTAAAAGGGTTGCAACCAATCCTTTTACAAACTTCTCACGTTATAGCACTTGCGAGCATGTGTTGTGTGCACTGACGCGTACATAAATTTGATTGTGGGTCCGGACGCAGGATGCAATGCTAGTTGAATATCAATTTACCAACACGAACAAAACTGTTTGGTATTTAGAATAGGATTATTAAGTATCTTACTACAGTGTAGTCTTTAGTTTAATTATCTGATAGCCATATACAATTACCAATACAATTACCAATTTATGCATAGTTCAGATTCCGCTCCATGTTGACCCTGAAAATAAGTAATTACATTTACTAATCAACTTAATGAATAAACTAAGATAAAGCAAAAATTAAGAAGTTTGTCCTGTTTAAAAAGTTGTGGCGCTGTCTGTGCGTATCGTACAAATTCACTCACATTATTTTTCCCTAACGGCGTAGCTCTAAAAATCGTCTCTCAAATACTCAAAATTTTTGTTTACGATGTTTTTGTTACAAAAATAATTTGTGTCCGTGTTAGAAGTATTCGTTAACTTACCGTTATCGTTTAACGGGAAATGGAAGATATATTTTTTGTTATTGTTTATATTTTTTGTATTTCCTTATACCCAAAACGCAAAGAAAAACACATATTGCGTCGAGTTATATACATAGTTCAATCAATAGCCGACTAATCATCAGTGATAACGTATATACACAGAACCAAAGACAAAAAACATTCAACAATATTGCTGTTCTTTAACCATTTTTAAACAAAGCAAGATAAAAACAAATCATATAATTTTATATAGATTTGTATGCAAGGACGAAGAATTCCGCCAGTTGAATATCAATCTGTGGATGCAAAAGCAATCCAAATATTGTTTGAGCTACCAAAGGAAGCGAATGCTTTGAGTAACATTTGTAGTTATGAGTACGAGTATCCGAAACTGTGTGTTCGGATTGCTACTGTCACAATTTACGTATATGTAAATTGAGAAGGAAAGAGTTTTAGTTCATTATACCACAAATTAGGTTAGTAAACAAAATATGAAGTAAGACAACATTTTTGAAGTGGTTGCAGAAGAAAATGGAGAAAATGGTCAACAAAGTTTTGTAATTTATTTTTAGATAAGTGTTTTCTCATTACTTATTTTTTTAATAATCCTAATGCAACATATAATAATGAAAAAGCGAAAATCTAAGGTTTTATATGAATGGTGTATACTAACTCCATTTAATGTAAAAAAAAACAAACTCCCTTCATAGATTTGTGTCTTTTATTATGCTACAAGCTTGTATAATAATAGAGTATTTATTGCACTATGGCTCTAACTCCTATAACTATTATAGGAACCGTTCATAACCATCTCCGCTCTAAAACTACACTTGGAACATATTTCAGTAGCTATCTAAGTATTGCATTTTTATATAAAGAACACATTTATATTCAAGAGATGTATTTCACGGGGTTTATATCGCTTAAGAAAAATAAGTAAGGTATGTTAATAGAAGGGACAAACGGACCGTTAAACAAGGTTCGGGTATAGGAATCGGCCGTTAATAAAATAAAAGGATTATTTTAGAATACAAGATCCCAGTATCATCCCAGCAGACTGCATACGGTGGTAGAATTTAGCCACGAGTAGAGAATTATTATTAAGCCACCAATATCACTAACATTTAGTATTAGGAATGGTAAGGTATTATCAATGGTAACATTAAAGATTATATTATCAATAGTAAAATTAAGGATTATATTAATAACACTAATATATAGCCACTGATATTATTATTTTTTGTGAAGTCAGCTAACAACTAACCTCTCACTTGTATAGCAATTGCAGTACTTTCTATCTTATGTATTTTCCAGCAAAGAATTAATGCTGTTGCTGATCTCCATGGGTAATTGTGACCACTCACCATCACCAAAAATATATAATATACTCGTGAATACTAATAATACATCCTTACTTACGAAAATGTAGTAAAAAAAACTTAGTACCCAAATGAATTGCTATTAATTCTCGTCATGATTATATTTGTTTTCATGCTTACGCCCTCGTATGATTCTGTGGTCAGTCTTTGTTTTTCAATTAAACAGAATATAGAAATTTAATTATAGGTTCATAAAAACAGTCAATTGATTTATTTATTGATTTAACATACTTGACAGAGCTTCCATGCAAGCGCATTTATTATCCCTCAAGAACACATTCATTTCGGAGAATATAGAACCTAAAAATAACTGCATTATTATGTGAACAAATTCAAATTCCAAAAAAAATGTTTTCCCCGTTATCGGTAACCTATTTAACTTAAAATAATAAGAAAATAGATCGCCATATTTTCGTTTCACTTTCATTGTATGTGTAAATTAAGGATTTTAAAATATTGCTAATCAGAATTTTTTCCAGTCCATAAAAAAATCTGCAGCGTACCAACTACATCCCAATAGTGTAATTACATCCCGTTTCTCCGGGGTTTTTAAAGTTGATTGTATATATGGTAACCATGATATAGATGACCAGCTGCGTAACTTTACTATATGCGTCTATTAATGAATGCATCCAACCTCTACGGTCTGCTGCCTGATACAAATTAGGCAATTACGCAAGTTCGTCACCCAAATACTAATGCATTACTGACTCATTTGATAGTAGCACTGTATTTGTTTACGACCTAAAATACAAAACGTTAGATACAACGATAATGAGTTTTCGGATGTACGACGTCGAATTTAGCTCTCTCTATACATGAGTAAATGCAATACTACTTAGGTTGCTCTGTAATAGAATCTTCCGAGTTCACTGAGCTTAGGCAGTTTAAGTTGAAGCTGTGCATATATAAATCTCCCACGCTAATTACAAACAATATTTTAAAGTTGCTTGGAAATTCACAGAACTGAAAATCTAAACTGTTATCGTTTGGCCAACCACATAAACAGTGATGTTGAGTGGTCGGTGATGAATTTTCATCACGTAACCAATGCTTAAGCATTGAGATTAATCTCAAATATTAATAAAGAAATATCCCTCATAAGGTCTAGTTCGACTTAACATTATTATATTAACATAAAATAACCTAGAAACTCAAATGGCCGATTTTGAAATGCGGCCATCAATAAAGCAAAGCCAGACGTTTCATATCTCCAGCTGAATCCGAAGATTTGCTTGCACAGCGCGCTCACTGCTACTGTTGACTTCGAACCGATTTAACATCACTTTCTTTTGTATAGTTTTGCAGATATTGAACTACGAACTCGCGCGGAGTCAAAATAAAATCGCATAATTTGATCAAACGCGACGAATCTTATATATAATTCATGTATGGCAGAGAGCTACAAATATTATTCTTGTTATACGACTTAGTAGTAAATAAAAATTAAACAGAAATAAAATTTAAGGAAACCTGTTATAAAACCAAAAATTTAAGGCACCTACTTGAGTTTTTGTAATAAAAAAAACAGATTAAATTTATATAAAACAGTGACAAAACCAATTGGTATTCGTGTAAAGAAATTGAGCGAGAAACTGCAATTTTTCGATGTATTTAAGATACGCAATAGAAATGGAAAAATTGATGAGGATGGCCCATTTAACTCCGTTCGAAGCTATTGGTTTTATTTCTTTTGAGCTTTTGTTCGAGGAAAGATTTTCCTAGAAAGATCTCTTATCCAACATTAGCAATTAGAGAATTGGCAGCAGCTTCCCTCGTTTGCTCGTCTTTTAGAAGTTCAATGGTTTAAAAGAAAAGGACTCAACCTAATTTAAAAAACTAATCTGTTATTGACGTGACTGTCCGCCAATTACCGAAAATCACGTATAGTATATTACCGACAAACAGGAAAGCGCAAGTACAAGATTCGATGCCCGTATGTACCTACATGTATTTTACATTAGATTAGTTTTCATCCTAGTATGTATAATTATGAATGCATTTTAATATTAGACTGGTGTTAGCCTAATAGTGGTATGAACCTAGATTAGTCAGGTCTTGCAAGCGATGTAGGTACCTACGTGTTATAAGTTTCTAAAAGTCACTTGTTAATTCGATACTAATAAATAGGCGATAAAGAAACAATAGCGGTCATCTGCATAAGACTATATATTAGCCAGGATATTGCAATCCACCACACATATTGGAACATTGGATTGTCGTCATTGAATAAATGTTTGATATAATATAACTTCATCCGTTAAGATATTGTGGTACAAACCCATTTTCCTGAATACCATAAAAAACTTTGAGTTGTTATACAAAGCTTTGTTATATTCCTTATTACACATTTAATAAAGTTTACTTTTAATGTCAGGAACTCAATCATAACTCCTACCTATAAGGGCTATAATTAATTGTTAGGTCCAAACTAATGTAGACAACAGAACTATGTAATGTAAATGTGTGGCATAGTGCGGATTGGTGGTGAAATCCGGTACTAGTACTATCGGTAAAATCGAAATCGATATAGCATAAAGCATTTTTGAAATTTTGCGTTGTGAAACCGTTTCCGTGAGCAAAGCCGCGGACAAAAACTAGAACAAATAAAATTGCTGAAATCAAAAACGATAAAGTAATGGATATTTGTAAAATGATAAAAATCGCGTTCCTTTTTAGAGTTTATGTACTCCGTGTTGTATTCAACTCGTTTCCTAAAATTCAATTTTGGGAATTTGTTTCCTACCAACGAACGCTCCTCGGAATACTGATGCGGAGAGAGACTTCCATTGAAAGGACTTCTTCTACGAGCTTTTTTAATAAAAATAAATTTAAACAGCTTCAGGCTTGCAATATGTATTTAAAAGAGAGAAATATTGAATACTAAAAGTATTTTGTTTTACAGACAAAATATACATTTAAAGGCAAGGCATATAATCTTTTGTTAGAAGTCACTGATATTCTACACTCATGTGATGTCAGAATACAATAACTACTAATCTATCCTTGTATATTTTGAAAGATAAGTAGGTAATGTAATGCCAATTTTATTTCATGCTATTATTGGATTCGAATTCCTAATAGAGCCATGGAAATAATAAAACTGCATTTTGCAATATCACGCAAAGAAACGTCACTGTTTGATGAATTAAATGCTGACCTAATTTCGTTACAATTTGTTATAGTAAAACACTAAACACAATTCAAACTTGAGAGAGTTTAATTTGATGAAGTTGCTTCACCGACAGTAAATGAACCATGTAATTAATTACTGGCTTAAACGAGCTTTGGATCTAATGACAAGTAATTTGCAGTACATTACAGTACATTGTGTTGCGATATTATGGAGTTATCCTTAGCTTTGCTGTATAATAGATGGTCACTACAGGCCATCTGAGACCCGTATATTATGCACCTAAATTAATACGAGCGTATTAACGTAGTTGAGAATGGAGCGTAAACGTTTAGTCCATTGGGTTAGCATCACGGTGGAACTAAACATAATTACTAAGAAAATTATCCATGTATCCAGCTTTACTCATTTTGAATATTTTTGTTGGCTTTGTCCCAACATCTAAATATATGAACAATGTACTGAGATACCCACAAGTCGTTGAGTATTAAAATACTAAGAAAATAATGACATTTCAAGTGCTCTACCAGTACATCATTTCAGGATTTTTAATAATAATTCAACTAAGTACATTAAAAACGACTCCTATTAATTTGCGAAAAAATATAATTAAGATAGGTAAGGCAGGTACAAGGTATATTTATTGCTTTCTTATAAACCTGTATACAAAATTAGATCATTAGTGTTTTAAATATATGTATTGTAAACCTAAATATAAATTATTAAATAAAAAATAAATAAAATAAAAATAAATATCAGTTATCACAAGAAAGACGGGGACAACTATCAAAATATGGTTTGCATTTAATTTATTTTGTCACTTTCATTGTAAAGCAATGCAAATCCACAAACTTGTTAAATACATTAATTGAGTGAATTATTAATATCTCGTGTCTTCTGGTAAATCTAGTGCTAAGTAGCGTGATGTAGCGATATTCTATTATAACATCTCCAAAGATAACTGCAAGAGACTAACACTCTCCTGATCGTGGTGCACTTTGATCAACAATTGGCCGCGATACAGCGCTTTGGATTACCACACTCAACCACTAATGATACCAATAGTATGGCCCTGGGCCTTATCTTATCTATTGCTAA
Source organism: Carystus phorcus (assembly GCA_018248895.1). Classification (NCBI taxonomy): domain Eukaryota; kingdom Metazoa; phylum Arthropoda; class Insecta; order Lepidoptera; family Hesperiidae; genus Carystus; species Carystus phorcus. The sequence continues at coordinate 13,180 of DWJN01000775.1, forward strand.
GCAATGTACATCCCAAACACTGGAGTACGCATTATAAATGACGAGGCAAAGCGCGTCGTCCGTACCGGAGGGATATTAACGATCAAGGGATGGATACCCGCCGTACATCGAGACGTTCGATGATAGAATGGGGATGGGGGAATTAGTTCGTGCAATTCCTGCGCACACTCTCCAAAATGCAACTTAATAATTGAACCCTGTTAAGCAGAAAAGATCCAGTCAACATATTATATGAAATCGAATTACATACAAAAACTACCAATCAAGTTTATCAGGAATGACAGAAATTCTTCTAATGACTATCACTATTATATTACTTAAAAAAAATATACATGTTATGTTTATTTAATGCACCTCATATAACACCTCCGATTTTTAAAAACGTAGATTTACTCAAAATTACAAAAATGCTGATGGATCTGTTCTGCTTAATAGGGTCCAATTAAACTTTGGAAACTGCATCTTGCACCTCGCCAAGAAACTCATCAGTGGTCACTTATATGTGCATCTTCGTATACACATTAAATATTTAAATATATATAGATAAGAAAACGCTTAAAGTACAATACATTTTTCAAAACATCTATCAGGTCAGCGAGTTGTTATAAAATGTTTGGTTTCATATTTTATTTATGTCCTAATAATATTTAAGACACTCTGTATTCAAATATATATCAAATAGTATCATAATTATATTATGATCATTGTATCTAATAATAAATATTTTGTTATCAGCTGAACTTATTAAACAACGTAAATATCAGTTAACCTACATTTATTTCCAGGTTCAACTCCATTGATTTCCGCGTTTATTACTGTATAACTAATTATTATCTATACATACAATAAAACTGTAACTAATCGCTGTCTGTACGAATATATTTAAAAATTCATAATTTGGCCTTTATATACGCAGTTTTCGATGAAAGTTCCCAATCGGCTGGAATTATTCCAACATCGTTAATAATAATCGTTATATTTCATTCAATTTAAACAAAACATTATTGGGTTATACATAAAAACCTTCCTCTTGAATCACTGCATACATTAGTGAAAACCGTATAAAATTTTGTTCAATAGTTTTTGAGATACGCGCGTTCAAACAGATATACGACTTTATAATATGTATAGATAACGCTATAGACTCCTATGAGTTCTACGTCCAATAAGTCTATACTCACACCAGGATATCATGTGCTGTGTGCTATGGACAACACAGAAAAACAGGACACACACACCTAGACCGAGAACAGAAATTTACTCATTACAACCCGCGTGGCGTAATGGTTACCATGCCGGACCGTCTTTCGAAGGATCCTAGGATCGATTCGAGCGAGGCCGAATTTTGAACGATGAGTTTAAATTTCTGTTCTGTGATCTGTTCTGGATTGTAAGTAATTGTCTTTCTGTGTTGTCCATGACATCCACGACATAGGGTATTCTAGTGTGGGACAGTGAGTGTGTGGCGATATTTATTAATTAAAATTTCTGCCTTGCTGGAATCGAACCCACGACGCTTCGAAAGATGGTCTAGCATGATGTCTATTGCGCCACGCGATCGATTGTAAATCTGAATTATTCTTGAATCCACTTAAAAACACAAAATTTAGTCGCAATCGATGCAACCGTTTAGTTCAGTGACATACGAAGAGAAGAACTATATTATATTGAACTGAAAAAGCGATATTGATAAGTTATAATAAAAAAACGAGTACGAAAAGTATAATACTTTCTGGTCATGTACGTAATCATTGCGCTCAAGTAGGTAATGTGAAATTCTGTCCATAAACTTTATCAGGAAAAGAGTAGAGCCCTCTCGGGCTTTGAATTTAAGATAACTTTCCAGCTGGTCGTAACATCTCTATGAAAGATTATTTATTAGCGTTTTTATCATTCGATATAAGTTATAGAATAATTCTAATATAAATATGATACTGAATTATTCTGTATATTAATATCGTCGAGTTTAAGAGGCAGTACTTTCTTGGCCGGCAATACATCAATGATGCTTTTGGTGTTGCTGAAGGCCATGGGCCACGGTGTCCACTCACCATCACAGAGCTCGTCTACTGGTTTGCCGGTAAGTTACATATTTTTTTTTATCTATACTAATACTATAAAGCATAAATTTGCGTGCGCTAAGTAAACGGTGAAAGTTACACAAAAATTATGTATTACAATATTGTTCCCCTCTAAATGTTTTAAATAAAAGTCCGCGACAGATGTCTAGCTTTTAAGGTTAACCATTTTTCTGGTTATCAAAAAAGTATTAAAATAAAAATTTATATGGCAAAACAACGTTTGTTGGGCTCAGCTAGTTATTTATATTTCAACAGTCGTAATGATTCTAAATAATAGAACAATGACAAATCAATTTATTCACGTTTCAAATCATTGTGAAATCTATTTTTATATGCAGCAACAGGTGACCGACGAATTATTTATTGAGTTTTGATTATTGAATATCCTCGCTTTATAAAATACTTATGGGTTATGATAATATTTCCAACCTGACTTAATTGAACTAGTTTTATAACTATAAAATTATTTCCTTCAAAAAGCCTCAAAAAATATACATGCATTTTTGCATGTGATAACGGATTATTACGGAAAAGACGCTTACACAAATAATTTTTAAAAGTTCTAAATCCAAAAAATCGTGAAAACCATTAAGGCCGTTTCGGTGCATACAGATATTCAAGAATTGCTTATTTAAAGTACAGGATTATAGATTATGTTAAACTTTTAGTATCAAAATATGGTGAATGTGTTCAAATCAATAATAACAGTAACAGAGGATCATAACAACTCCGTTTTATTATCTGTCCCTTTAGACGCTGAAGTCGTATACGTACTTAATATTGTAAAAGTTCTGAAGCGTCCGTAATATAACGGCGAGACGTTGCGTTATTGCGTTATATAAAACTATAAGTCGAAGCGAAGTGTACTCAGAATAGTTCGGTTTAACTTGAGAACGATCCACAAATATGAATCGAGACATTTCTCTATTGTTGAACTTTGTCTTCCGATACAATAGGTTCTGGAAAACCTACACGGTACTTGAAGAGTATTTAGACGGGACGGTACTGTAAGAGTAATAGTATATTACTTAACAAATAAACTATGAGATACACGGCAATTATAAAAATAGAATAATTTATTTCACGTCTTTATTAGTACGTTAAAATAGCGTATAACTAAACTTATGCAGATAATATTTTATAATATTTCTCTATTAAGGAGGAGCGTGTTTACAATGACATTTTACATGAAAAAAAAAACAGACAGATCACGGTATTAAATGAAATAGTGATAAACATTATTAATTTAAAACATTCAAAACGCATTCAAAGAAACTTATATTTTAATTAATTTAAATGTGTAGGCAGTATATGTAGTTAAAATGTGTGGGACAGACACATATTTTTATACAAGTATATTTGTCACGTTAGACAGGTGTCCAAATTGTCCCACCGTCAATAAATGTTCCGCTATGGGGTTCGGGTCTCCTCTCACAATGAAAAGGGTTAAGTTCACGCTGCGCAAGTGCGGGTTCATAGACTTGGACAATATTTAAAATAATTCACAGATTTCTCCACAGGAACTCTATCAGAAGTATCTCAAGGTAGTCCATTATTCGAAAAAATTGTGTGGTCTGGTTTTACACCGAGTAAGAAAATCATGTTAGTAAGCATCTATAGAAGCAAACATATTGAATTAGGATACTATATAACATCAAAAGAAATTGTGTAGATTTATTATTAATTTAAATGCTGGTTGCGGTAAGAACTAGAAATATAATTACAAATCTTACTTTTCAGGAACATTTTCAGTACAAAGCATTCCGCGAGCGGCGATAAAGTTTTCCATTAAAAATCTTCCAGAACTTTTAACTTTCTGGACATAGACTTTTTCATTCTGCCAGCTACCTCAAACTGTGGACCATCAACGGAGAGTATAGCTGCCTTTCCGAGTTCTTCACCGAAGTAAGATGGGAAGTTATTTCCTCCTTTGTTCGTACCGTAAAAGCACAAGTTTTACAGTGGCTATAGGTGGTCGCTATAGAAAACAACCATAAAAACATGATGAAATTTGACATTTTTATGATTTTTTTATGCGTCTTATTCAAAACCGCAGTGGGTTGTGAGCATCGCAATATACAACTGAAAGAAAAGCTTGGCAAAATACATACATACATATATGTAAATATTAGATATTTCGTTAATGTTTGTGTAGTAACGTAAAACTTTTGTGACATTCATTGACGTTCAAACTTACTTTATTTACCTTGGTATGCCATATTAGAGAAGTGTATATGGGAGTTGCTTTACTTCACCCTTCAACATTATCTGGAGTAGGGGGTTCGTTAGCAGTCAAACCTGTATAAAAATCTGCAAATTAAAAATAACTTCTTAATTTCTAGATTATTTAAAAAATGCCTAATTTAGTCAGAAAAATACTTAAGATAACATTTGTTTGTTTTCATAATAATATGTATTTAAATTATACGGGTAATATTTAAATTATACGGGTAAATTTATTTATTTGTTTCATTGTTTTTTATCTTCATATATAATTTATATGTATGACGATATAAAATTCGATCCGATTGGTAATGTTTTTTATCTTGCAGAATACATCTGCCGAACCCAATAGTAAGTATGTATTTTAATTGACAGTTAAATTACACAATTAAACTTCTTTTTATTGTATGTTTTATTTAGAAATCATTATTTGATGTTATTATCATCTATTCTTCTTCACTTTTCTTGACAGATACATCTACATCAATAATGTCTATGGGCGATGGGACCACTTATAATTATGTAGCTTGTCTGCTCGTTTAACGCTAGTTATAGGTATAATAAACTCCTTATTGTTTTATTTACGTCAATTTATCATATGTAATAAGTTTCCCTATTATTTTAAAAGGAATGTTTTACCAGTATGAAAAAATCATAATGTACGCAAAATTGTATTCTTGTTCATGTTATTTTATTGCGAATGATTTATTGTTTATTGCATTAAGATGACTTTTATTTGTATTACGAATGTGTTATTCTTCTGAGGTCATAATGCAATTATGCTTTATATCTATACTAATATATAAAGCTGAAGAGTTTGTTTGTTTGATTGTTTGAACGGGCTAATCTCAGGAACTATGGACCGATTTTAAAAATTCTTTTACTGTAAGATAGTCTGTTTATAGCGGAAGGCTATAGGCTATAGAACATTACGCTACGATGAATAGGAGAGAAGCAGCAACAAAAAATATTGCGAAAACGGCAATAAGTTATATGACAAATCAACGTTTGATGGTTCATCTAGTAGTATACATATAATACATCATGTTAACTTTTGTTTTTACTTTTGCCAGAAAATTTTTAATGGACAGAAAGTATTAGATATTTCGAAAGCGAACTCGGAACTGATACGCACAAGTATCGTTCTCGACTGTCTGTAAAGTTTGCTTTTGAAAAAGTTACGAACAACGCACCTGTCTGCGCATCAATAGCGCGCTTTAGGCTTTTCAAAGTGCTGTGATTTTTTAGTATACTTCCCATTAAGTATCTTGATTTTAACCAACTTCAAAAACATGAGGAGATTCTTAATAATTATTCTGTATTTTTTACCTACGTACTCGTACCTACTATAATAACTTTTTATTGGGTATACCGATTTTGATGATTCTTTTTCTATTCGAAAGATGGCGCTTTTCATGTAATCCCTTATAAATTTGAGTGACATCAGAACAGTATTTTTTGAGTTATTTCTAATAACGCGCATTTACTTGATGCGTATGACTTGGGAATTTAATTAAAGCCGATTTTTTCTTTTGTTCATTAAAAATGATTACTAATTCTTGCGCTACTTCATTTCATTTCAAAGATTTTTAGTACCTATTTCAGTAAAAAATTTAGTTGTAATGCATTCATTAAATGTATTAAATAAAGCAAATTTGAAAAGACTGTCATTTAACCGAAACATATCTACTTACAATACGTGTTATGTGTGTATATAGTTAAGAACGTCAAGCCCAAACATGCTTGAGTGTATTCGAGTTAAGGTTGGCAACACTGTCAATTGTCAGTGTCAGTTAAACGTGCGCGGAAGCGCTGACAGTTTGGCAGGTGTGCATTGTTATTCATGGCCGCTTACTGGCACTTTATGAATAGATACCAAGTTGAGTTGAGATATCAAGTTTTCCAAATAGGCATTACAGAAAGTTATTTGGACCGCATTTAGCATATCGGCGTAAAACTCACTGACCAACAATCTGGTTGAACTATTTGGTTCCTCGCCAAAGAGGTCGAGACTAAGTTAAAACCGGATGGTTCCCTGGTTCTAAGATAACAGAACCGTTGTGAAGATACACTTAGTAAACGTCGAGGCCAGTAAAGAACAAATAGTCAAAAAGGAAGGCTATGACGGAGCTTATGAATCTCATACTTTTAGCAGTTGAAAGGGGCGACGCGAATCTTGTGAGATTCCACGTCTGAAAATAAAGGCGTGTCATTTATTTACAAAAAGTGACTCCCACTTTATCATAGCATCTACTTTTTAAGTAAATAGCCGACATACGAGCACATAGGTCATGTAATGGTAAATGGTCATTGCTACCCATGGATACCATCAAAAGACTTCACCAATTTGTTGTCAGACAAGAAATAAGAGAAGAAAGAAAAGAACTAGCCCACAAGCCCCATCCGAAACAAGTCGTTTGACGATTGACTCGAGCTAGAGAATGGTAACTACCAAGGCGGGCTTTACGGAAAAGTAATGTCAATAATAATAACATTAAAGGTGAATAATAATGTTGCAAATATAATCCTTATGCGAAGTTCTAACAAATATACACAGAGATACACAAAAAGATAACACAGACGGTCAGAAAACTGTACTGAAAAATATTAGACTTAATTATCAAATATGTAAGTTAATAAATAATAATAACTTAGTACACCGTACCACACATATTTTACCGCGTTTTCAATAGTTAACAGTTATTTCATTCGGCATCCATATATAACCTGAATGTCCATTCTTATTAATTAAAATGCATTGAATGCATACAGACAAAAGTATAATTATTTCGACTGTGCACGACGGACGATAACCTGAGAATTGACAGCCTCCCTCTACTCCGCCTTTATGTAAGGTAAAATTATTATTTAATAATTATATTAATAATACGTATTATATTACCAAATAACAATATAAATATAAAATTTATGTTCCTAATTATCGAGTAACTATATAAACGGATAACCGAATTGTTAAGAAAACTAAATAACAATTGAATATAATTTAACCATTCTTATTTAGTTAAGCTAAGTTACAATAATTATTACTAATGATAATAGCGAAGTCTAGACTATCTACTAATTGCAACTCATAAGCCGGCTTACTGAGCTAAGAAAAATATATTTCTTACCCTTTAAAATTAAGCTAACGTGTTACATTTTCTTGGAAATTTAACTAAAAATTCTGTTTTTCCGTGCCCTTATTTTCAAATAACCCAATGTAATTTGAATATTTATTATGTTACGTATTTCACCGAAAACCGTTACATTATTTGAATTATGTTTTGTTTTATAGAAAATTTCTATACGCATTTGTATACTATTACAAAGCCGTGAATTAAAATTGAGTGTCTTTAAATATTGAAAAGATGAAGCTTCAATTTAGTTGAAATAAATGATCGATAAGTTTACATTATTTTTGTGTTTTCTGAATTCTCCGTTTTCATATGCGACAAGGACGCGACAAAATATCGCATATCGACGTTTGCGAGTGCAAATTGTATGAAAATACTTAGCTATATTATCGCGAAAGACATTCTTCGGTTCAAATAAACAGGTGGCTGTGACATTTCGTCCTGTTAACAGGTACTTAATTTCTTTATGTTATACTAGATGAACCAGCAAACGTTGCTTTGCCGTATAAATTATTATTTAAGAAATATTTTTATAACCATAAAAATGCTTATTGTGGGTTAACCTTAGAAGCTAGACATATGCTGTCGCGG
>DWJN01000776.1:0-21186 GCA_018248895.1 Carystus phorcus
GCGGTCACCCATCCAGGTACCGACCGCGCCCGCAGTTGCTTAACTCCGTCGATCGCATAGGATCGACGCGAGCCGCCAGGCTATGAGAGCTTCATACACCTGCTTCTAAAAATAAAAAAGGAGATACGTCTAGATAATTTTGTTTGTTGCTATTAAGCGTCATTTATAAAAGTTGTAAATTACAAAACATATATCTGAACGCTAAAACTACATACTAGTACCGAGAGCTGAATACTTCGCCGTAATCAACATCCATGGTGCTAGACAAACGCCATAAAAGTAGACAAATATAACGATAAATAGAGCTCGCTTAATGTGGGGAATGTTTTCTTAATTTCATCCCGCTGCGTGTGTGCGGCGGTTAAGAAATTAACCAGTGACGGGTCGTTGAGACCGCCACTTAAGTGCTATAGTTCTATCTGTGGCATTCTCCTTAATGAATGGTACATCCGTTGTTTTTCTAAAAGGTTTTTGGTAGGATGCATAGGTTACAGCTTTAATTATACAACCTTAACATCTACTTAAAACAATAAATAACGCTACAAACTAATAATCCCATACTATGAACTATGTAGCGGATGGACGACTAAACACACGAATACATAGACACCCAAACGTAAAAAGGAAATTTAAACTCATAATTTAAACTTCTGCCTAGCGAAATAGAGCCTAGTAGTAATCGAATCCAGAACAGCAATTGCTAAGAAATAGTCTTGTACTAAATAGTAATTGTTACACATAGCTTAGAAAAGAATAGCTTATAATTAATAGTAAATGACTGCAATAGATTGCTATATTTATATTACTATTTATATTACTACTTATATTACTGATACTACTACTACTACTACTACTATTTATATTACTGATACGTCATTGGACGTATAAGATCAAATAATCAACGATAATTTTAATTGCTTATCAAGCTCAGAAGTTGTTAATAAAAACAGTCCAAAAATATTTCTTAACTATTTGTATGTTTTAATGATCGTATATAAATATAAAATTTAAAGCCTATAATTTTTCTCGACATAACCATTGGAAACATATAATATTAGGGCTATGCTTTGAGACCAGTCGTTTAAGAACTGTATTGTCCGGGACGGTTTACTTAATGAGTGTAATATCATTGCATGTAATGAACAAGTTGTGTTTTGTTCATTTAATATAATTAATTAAAGTATGAGAAAATTTTGTCGTAAGTATATCTACTTACAATCAAGTACTACATTTTGTAATAGTAAGAATCAAAAATACGGTAAAATTACTTTGATTTAATAATAAAATGTAGTGAGAAATCTGATCTATTTCTTTATCATGGTGATGGAGATATTTTATAATTCAGGACATGTAAAGAAATTTATATTAGGTTACATTATTTTATTTTACAATTAAGTTTGAATACTTTAAAAAAAAAAAACAAATCGTATTAAAGCGAATATATGAACCAAAAATAGTGTCAACAATAATTAATGATACAATTCTTAAAAGTAACACAATAATATATATTTACATATTGATAACTTTTAAACATTTATTGAAAATGCTCACAAAACCGCAGACAATAGTTAACTTAAGCTAAGATAAACTCAATAGCCATATTTTAGTGGAATGCAATTATAGTTGGACAGGGTGTCGCTGATGTTATAGGGGAGGACACACATGCACGTGTGCATTATAATATGTGTACACACTAGTGACGACTTAGGGTTGTGAATTTGTTAAAAGATTTAAACTTGTTCGATACAACTTACAAGCAAATAGGGAAAACTATTTCGTACTAACTATTAGGTACTGTCGATAATGGATGCTTGAAATTAACTTTGTGTCATATTTCAGGATAGTTTTGTTTTTGTTTTGTTTTGAGGCCAATTTATAAATTGTGCAATCTATAAATCTCCACAGTAACTATACTTTTAAGATTCACAGTTTGTGATCATTAAAAAATAATAATATAATAAAAACTGTACTACATATTAGTATCGAAATCATTATGAGTGAAATGAATACCATTAAGCATATCTCAATATAGTAATCGCTTGCAATATTTTTTTATTATTATTATCCTTAACAGATGTCTAATATTATAATCCTTATGTATCCGTTTCTAGATTTTATAACTTAAGTTTCAGTACATTATTAAAACGAATTCATTTTTATATAATAAGACCTACTGTATTTCTTAGGATTTGTAAAAAAATATAACTATTACACAAACAGTTATTATCTTTTGTCACCCTATATTGTATATGTAATGAAATGTACTTACTATATTTATTAATTTACCGATATAAATTGTGTAGTTCATTACAATAGTTAGTAAAGTATTTGTTATTGAAATCTATTAAACTAGTTAAACTAGTTAGTTTTCCTCGTGTGCCAACCCTACAAGTGAACTTGGTAGTATGCAGTCGGACGTCACCCTTAAGGATTAGTGGCGTGGCTATGGGATTATCACGTTCACCGCAAATGAAGAATCACTGATTATCTTACTGTATTATATGAACTAATGCAGGAGAACTATTATTCAATGTCACCTTTCAGAAGGTATGTAATAAATTTTCCAATAATACGTTTAATGTGTAATAATAAAATGTTAAATTACGTTGCATAACAGTGAAATTCAGTCAAATATTTCTTCAGTTGCATAACAGTGAAATTGAGTCAAATATTTCTTGAAAGCTTGTATTAAGTCATGTCTGTAAATAGATTAACCTTTCTATCAATTCCTTTATCTATTATCAAAGTTTTGTACATAATCGTATCAGAAACTTATCAGAACGTGTTGTAAAAACTTTAAACTTTCACATCAAGCGCCATTATATTACTTACTCATTCAAAAATAATCCAAACAAAGTCTTCCTGTGCGACACTTTGCGGTGCAATTAATTTTACATATTCAAGTTCATAATTCACGTAACTCTCGCATCGCAAGTCGTAAATAAACGTCCAAATGAACACCGAACTGGAACTCAACTTTTGTTTACATTTCAGATACGAAACGTCACATGTATTCGAGTTTTGACAGATGATCATAAAGAACTAACACAGACGCAGGCACATTTACATACGTGTACGTTCCGATTGAGATCGACCGTACCGCGTATCGTTTGGAACGCGTTCCAAAACAATTCTTCTTTAAATTTATCAGTTTTTCGTACCGTTTTCAGCTTATTTTTCGTGTGTCCGTCACACAGTTTGCGTTAGTACTGACCACAGCTTAGGGCGCCGGCCAAGCGGCGATGTGTCCATGTGTGGAGCTTTCTGCACGCGATCTCTTCGCTTAAACGAGTGGGGCGTGCGTTCGTGTGCGTATAAAGTTTACTTGTGGAAGTAGAAGGCTAGACTCATTGACTGCGGCTGTGTTGTATGAATGTGGAAAAATTATAGCGTACAGCAATGTTTTGCCTGAAAGAATGATGCGATGGGCATTGTCTATGGTCGCGGTGGTCACTTAAGACTCCCAATGCCCTCCTTTAATGTCCACTCCGCTCCAAATATTATTTATTACAAAGTGCACTAATGAAAGCTAAGGTGTATGATTAACGATTAACGATAACATATTTGAATTGTTGTTATAACTTCTTTCTAATGTTTTTGAGAGTTATCTATTAAAGACAAAGTTAAGAAAAAAATAGTTAATTCTTGTAGAATTATTTTGTTTTATTTCAAAATTAAATTTCAAGATACATTTAATTAGGTATAGTATTTTCTATTTCAAACCTTACCCTATATGACTATCACGTTGATGCGCTATTTGTAAACGCTTGTTAAAGTTTACACGAATAAAATATACACTTACAAGTAATTTAAAGAATAAATAATTTTTACCCCCGCACTAGGATTTCCTGAGTTTTAGGCAGCATGGCCAATACAACATCTTACACCCATTCACCTACGCTCATTCATCAAGCTCATCACTTACACCCATTTGAGAACAAACATTTATCTATCATACAGATATTTGTCCGTCCGGGAATCGAACACCTCGGGACACCTCGCTATGCAGTCCAGGTCACTAGGTTACGGCTTATGTGCATATATAATAAAATTTTTAAGAAGGACCGTCATTATAAATAATGTTTCTTTACCCATATTAAAATATTCAACATCAATCAAAATCTAACCCTAAGAAATCAATACGATACGTTCTTGGCCGCTTTTCAAATAACATAGTTAATTAGGCTTTTTTTCGATTTTCCATATAAAATAGATTTATCAGTCTCTTAAATACTGACAGTATGACAGTAAATGAACAAATTTACAGACGGGCAATAGTCTTCAGATACACAAACATCGTAGATGCGTTACTGATTAATAAAGAATATATGACAATGTGAGCTTTTAAGCTCTTAGCCGGAATATGACGACTCGATTGTCGGCTGACTTTAGTGTCTCTTCCTAGAAGGGTTAAACTTTAATCTAAATATATATAACTCAAAGCTGACTGACTAACCGACATAGTGATCTATCAACGCACAGTCCAAACCACGGAACGGATCTGGCTGAAATTTTGCATGCAGGTAGATGTTATGACGTAGGCATCCGCTAAGAAAGGATTTTCATCAATTCTTACCCCAAGGGGATAAAATAGGGGATGAAAGTTTCTTAGACCGAGCGAAGAAGCAAAAGCTAGTTAGTAGTAAAGTCAGTAGGCTGACTTTAAGCCAAGACATAATTTTAATGTAAGTAAAGTCAGAGTCAAGTTATTTATTTCGCCCTAGAAACTTACAGCTCACTTAACTTATTGACGTAAAGGATCGTATTATATTAATCATATTTGTAATATATGATAATATATTTTTGAAGTCATTAAAATTTTTAAACTTAAATCTTACGCAAGCATGGATGACATATTTTATTTTTCAATAACAATTTCACTATTAACAGTATAAGTATTTATGTACAGGCAACATTTAATAATACAAACTTTCAACGAAACAATTACCTTAGCACAAAACGTAACATAAATACATACATCATGTCGAGTCAAAACTTGGTGCTTGCATTCTCCAAGTTAAAATTGCACATTTATCACAAGGAGGACCAAGCTCGGGTCCATTAAGAGATTTTTCTGAATCATAAATCTCCTTTCGCTTCATCTCACTTCGATACAGATATGAACAAACACCCTGACTTGAAAACTTTCATAGACAAAATAAACTGATTATTATCTATATAACTGGTATATAAAGTACTTTAAGAAGGAATTATAGAGAAATTAATCATTGCATAAGTAAACTGGAATGAATGCTGAAACATACCTATTTAAATTTCGAAGTTAGAAATATCTTCCTTATGATTTGATTAAGGTACAGAAAAATGGTGATGAAAATCTGTTTAATTGCAATCTTTTTTACGAAATTGTTCGCCTATTTTTTTAATTTAAATAATCAGTTTGTCTCATACAGCAACTCAAAATTATAATTTTATTATTATTGCCTTATTAACTAGGTTCTTCATCTAACAATAAAAGTCTAATATTAGATTGCAAATACTTTAAGAAAATTGTATAAAGTAACGTATAACAAACGTTACCTGTAAACTGTAACCTTCGTCCTTTAGATTTTTTAACGATAATTATTTATTACCTTTTTAAAATGAGTAATTATAAAACATTTTGTTCACAGATCTTATCGGCTTTGTAATAGCATCGATGGCACCGCCCAACATTCAAAATTAAATACTACTACCGGTCATTAAGTCCTCTTTCGGGCTTTTTAAATAAGAGTCTTTTGTTTGAAAACTATGAGAATGTTTTAATGAATGGTATAATGAATGAGTTCTGATTGAACCTTTGAACAGTTGAAGACATAATTAAACGTTATTGAATGCTTGACGTATTGGAATTCAGAAATTCGGATGCTTAAGTACCTTTAGTCGTTTGCAAGGTCGTTGAACTAAGTGAAGATTAAAATATCTTTTGTATTAAATTTAGAGCTTTTATATTCACGGCCATATTAATAACTAGCAGACCTGGCGAACTTCGTATCACCTTGGAACATTTGTCTCGTTTTTATAACATTTCTCATCAATTTTCCGCTCATATTGGTCGTAGCATTATGTTTTATAGCCTTCCTCGGTGACTGTACTATACAACACAAAAAGATTTTTTCAATTCGAAGCAGTAGTTCTTGAGATTAGTGCGTTCAAACTATCAAACTCTTCATCTTTATGTTATTAGAATTGATTAGTACTTCAAGTGTAAAGTGTAATAATAATAGTGTAATGGTTTAGAACTAAAATTTTAGCTCAAGGGATTTGGAAACATAATCTGCGGCCATTTTTATGTGGATATCCTATTGATTCCGAACTCCATGCTCGTTTTTAATTTTTCATAGTACGCAAGAAATATTTTCAATGGACATCGTAAAGAACCTTGCATTCCTGAGCATTCTGGTGAGTGTCCTTGTCAAATGTAATTAAGTTGGCGTGAGATGGCATTAACCTGCCTTCATTATAAGAGAATAATAAGATTTTTTTTATTTATTTTTTCATTTAACTAGGTTTTGCTCGCGGCTTCGCTCGCGTTAATAAACTTTCATCCCTTATTTTATCCCCTTGGGGATAGAAATGATCGAAGTCCTTTCTTAGCGGAAGCCTACGTCATAACATCTACCTGTAGGCCAAATTTCAGCCCGATCCGTCCAGTGGTTTGTTCTGTGCGTAGATAGATCACTTTGTTACTCAGTCAATCATCTTTGAGTTATACATATATATCTAGAAGAAGATATAAGGTAATGCTTGACGTCAACCTCACGTGATGGTAGGTGGTGAAGAAGTCTGCGATGGTAGACACATTAACATAGTAGAAGCTTTCAAGTATTAACTCTCCACTAGTTTAGTCTTTGCAGTGATAATTGACCAGTTACGAACAATAAATAGAAGTTAGACGCAAAATTTAAACACTCAGTTACTTTCAGAACAGCGGCAAATGATAGGCAAAGAAAATACAATACCCATTTGAATGTTACAATATAATTCCGTTCAAAAGAAATAAAAAATGATTCATTTTCATTCATTTGCTACTGTGTTTAACATTAACAAATGACTGTACAGTCGTTTTATTTGTTAAAACTCAAAAACATAATTATAGAGTACAGTACGGACAAAAGACCTCTAACTTTGCTTAAGAAAAGGTTTTTACGATAAAAAGTCAGTCGGTTTACTGAAATTTGAATTTTAAATCTGTGTTAATAAGATCCACGTGTTCATTTCTAAGTTTTATAATTCGTTTATGTCCAGCGAACCAGTTACGTAAGTACAAAATTTTAATAGAATCTCCCATATGGCGTCCGTCGGAAGTGCGTATCGGCTGTCAGCCCTTTAATATTATAATGAACCGTTTTCATTTCTTTCAAGTGACCACTCACAATGAAGACAATGGGATACGTGGCTTGACGAGGGCTCATCCGGAGGGTTTGCAACTCTTGAATCAGTCATGCTTTTATTTTTTAAATAATTTGTACACATTCAAATACATACAACTATAGACAACATGCTACTGTAGGAGCATGAACGAAGTAACTATAGATAGATAAACGATTATTTTTTATATATACCACAAAATACACAGAAAATTAAACAAACACATTTTCAATTATTTTAACAAACATTGCTATAGTTCCAGTTATTTAAATAAAAAGTTTGTGATGACGTCAACGTAATGTAACTCTCATATTTAAATTCGTATCTAGCTAGAAAAAAACGTAGGTATTGGACGTCTACTAATTCGTCATTAATTCATTAATCTTAAGTAATGGTTATAATTGAGCGTTTGTATTTCATCACAATTGAAGTTCGAATAAGGTAAAGTTTTGTTGCCCAATTCGATTCAATAGATTATTTTTTAATCCATGTACATAAAGATTAATGTTTGTTTGTTAATTTGTCCTTTATAGACTCTAAGATGATAGGAAATAGAGCACTAATGTCTGTAACTACTTTGTTCAGAATTATATGAAAAAGGTTTTGTTAAAAATTATATCAATCGGACACATGGTTGACGAGTTACAGTTAAAAATTTAGATGGTTTCTTGTATATACATATATCGGTATATATATACAACATTACTTCAATAAATAGAATCCAAACGACTGTGTTCTTATGCACATTGACTTTTCTTTATTTTTTTTAATATACGTAGTAACGCGCCGAGTACAAATAATTATTTATATTTTTTGTACGGAAATCCAAAAGATTTGTACAGTATATATTAGAAGACGTATAGTATATACATACCGTGTATGTATGTTGCAAAACTAGGTACCTCCATCAAATTTACTAGTATGTAAGGTATAACTAATGCTGTTAAATTTCCCAAGTAGGTAATACTTACCCTAGGTCTTATAAAGTTGCATCCGTATTGGACTATTAATTGCATCGACATTAATTTATAGGTAGTAAAAACCTGAATTTACACCGAGTTTGTAAAAATCAACAACAGCGCAATACTTAGATAATGTCCAGTATATTAACGCTCCATTTAAGAACGGACCGTTTTACTGCGTAACACGGACAATCGCGACGAGCTTTACAACAAGGGCGGTTAAAAAGCTTCGTGTTAAGGCGGATGCCGTACACAACGTTAAGTAACGAAGTAGTTTGAAAATAAATCAACATATAGATAACATGTTAGCTTCATAAATACAACCAAGTTCTTGCCTTAAACTATATAAGTAGTTCTTGCGTTAAACTATAGTTCTTGCGTTAGACTATAGTTCTTGAGTTAAACTATTATTCTTGCGTTAAAATATAGTTAAAACGAATTTCATTAAAGCATTATACTATGAAACATGATTTGTAATAAAAGCTTTTAATAATGTCGAATGATTTGAGGTTCAAGTGAATTAAACGAAAAAAGGTAAAATGAAATAAGCTTTGATTCAGAGTGCATTAATTTGTTAAGTGAGTTTGTGATCTTTGATTATTTGTATTTTTTATCAAAAAATTAAGTGTTCATTCAATAAAAAATCTTAATAAATATAACTAAATCATCCCTTGTGTTTCAAAACCTCTCGATCTAATCATGTTTTATTAATATGACTTTTTATGAAAATTTGTTTACTCACGGCATGCAGTCATTTCTAGGATTAACTAGAACATCATGAAAACTGTTCGACCCATAATCCATAAATATTTATCCAGTCATGTGACACGTAAATGCTTTTTTATTACGCGTGGGTCTAATAGCAGTCTGCCTTTTAAATTGAAAGTGACGTAAGTGGTGTTTTAGTGCGCAATCGGCGAACGAAAGTCGTAAATCAAAGTTTTAGTGTCGAAATGTTGAGATGCGCTGGCCACTGGGGTGGCCACTCTTTAACTTTTTTTTACGTTCAAAAAATAAATTAAAGAAACAATATGACATTGTGCTGTTGTTGGCCACATTCTTCTATTGTTCGACGATTGACGATCACTGTTCGGTTAAAAATATCGCAGTATCTGTACTGACATTGTCTTTGGTTGCGGACTTGTATTTTGTTGCTTTAAGTAGCCATTTGACAATGTCATTGAAGTGTTGGTGATTTCCATTGTAGTTATTTTACTACGTGGGTATAACTCATGCTTTTAGCTATCCGTCATTGAATGATTACTGCGAGTGTTTGCTACCGAACCAAAGTGATAGGTTTATTATTCTATACATTACTTATCTATTTCTAGGTCGGGTACTGAAACCAAATGCCTTCAAATCATTAATGACTCAATATTAAGCACGGGTCTCTCCTCATCTCTGAGGAGGTCTAGAGCAAACTTCATAACGCTGCTTCAGTGCGAATAGGTGGAGGGGTTAGTGCCGAACTCTAGTGTTGGAAGTTTTAAAGCCGCCCGAAGGCCTCCGACATGGCTTGACGACTGCAATTTACGATAACAACTGGGATCGACGGCTTAACTTCCCTCCGAAGCACGGAAACGCTCAAGAAGTTTTTGCCACTAACGGTCACCCATACCGACCGCGCCTGCAATTGCACGGAATCGCTTAGGATCGACGCGAGCCGTGGGGCTATGATCGCTTAAACCCAAATAAGCGTTTGAAATTCACGGTGTAAGGAGATCCATTTACTTTTAAGCTCAAGCCAATAAAGCAAAGTTTTATAATAAAGAAATTGAATATAAGAAACTATTATTTGGGTGTATGTGTTCTTATCTTTGTGTGCTGTCCATGGAGGGTGCCACTTCCACTCACCTTCGGAATTCGTTCTGCTCATTTTGCCCTGGAATGGTCGTCAATGGGTAAATTTGCATCATAGCCATTTTCTGATTACTTTGAGTGCAATGTGAGTGATGTCCTAAGTGATGATTGTTTGTAAATAATACATATTTGCCACTTTAAAAATCCAGTCAGATGTGACATGCTATTTAATATTTTTGATCTTACCCCAAAAGCTACAGAACACGTATCATACAGGCATTGTTTATGAATTCTACCCATTATTCCATTACGAATAAAATGACATCTTATTGAAATATTTTAAAGATTATATTCGTCTAACTAACAGACGTAAAAAATAAAACGATACTAACGAATAGAGCCTCTTATTTTGAAAATAAGTTTTTTGGATTATTTACATTAATATTCTTCTAAAAATATTTGAATTAAAGCTTCGTCGATGGCATTAGAGAGACTAACCATACTTTTATAGCTCCCACAGCAATGGACATTAATAAATATTTTGCTGGCTTATTATGGTTTTGTCAATTTACAGTATTAAGATCAATGTCATACATGTGGATATATGAACTTGTCATTTTAAGTGTCATTTAATTTAGCTACATATTCGCGTTCGAAATTAAGATGGCTTCTTCGTATCCTTAACCTCAATGTTACAAGTGCAATACATTGTAACGATTGTAAATCTTTCATAAGTTAGTGTCCATTAATTGTCACTGTAAAGTTTTCCTTGGAGATGGTATCAAGATATGAAGAATAGGAGCTCTGAAGAAACAATTAATTTTGTTCTAAGAAATTTGTCTCGGAATATCAAATTAGTTACCATTAAAGTGTGGTTTTATACACCACATATACGTTTGATGTTGCAGTTAATGATGCATATTAAATTTATTTATTTACTATATTTAGAATAATTGTCAATAACTATTTCGTATACACTGAACGTTAGACTACATTAATCCATTACCTAATATGTAAATTCCTGAAAAACCTGAAAATGATTGTGTGAAAATATGACATTACGAGCTTAGTTGACGCGATGCTCAATGATTATCATGCCGAACCGCAGTTCGAAGGATTCCAGGTTTAATTCCTAATGGCACAGAAATTAAAATGACGATTAATAATTTTTGTTCTCGGTCTGCGTGTGTTAATCTATTGCAATGACGACACATGGAATCCTAATGTGGGTTTATGAGAATGTAACGATTTTTTTTCATTAATGTGGAATAATATGTAATTTGTAAAACACAGGTTACATTACAAATATGACTATCATCTACAACTAACATTTGAAACAATTGTTCTATGAATTGCAAAATATCGTAGGTAACACGTCCCATGATTACTTCACGAAATAATGAACCGCTTTTAATGCTCGTGGAATAAATCAACACTAAAAATTTGTGCCTGTAATAAACTTCCACAATAATTCCTCAGTTAGAGAATGATATACAAACACAGACATACAAAGACACAAAATACCCTAAAGAAACTGACATTCTACTACGAGTCAGTTTAAAGACGCCAATTTTAAGCTGTTAATAACAAACAGAATGGAATGAGTCATGTCAGCGCCGACACTTGCATTAATGAGGGCTCGCAACACAAAAGGTAATATTCGCGCGATTCATTTAGCCTGCGGTTAGGTAAAGCTGTAGATATACATGATATTATTATGATGCGATATTACGATTATTAAGATTTTCAATCTCGTTCACTACAAGTAAGGATATTTCTATAATGTAATTTAAGGTCATTGATAGGAATTAAATTCAAAAATGCTTGGTAATAATAATTTTTCGTCACAATCGTAACTCCCACTATTGTTGATAATGAGTTGATGTTTAAGAATCTTTATTTTCGTAAGAATCAGTTATTCACTTACATGAGATTTTAACGAATACACTTAACAGAGGGCTTTGGTACAAATTAGATTTCGTAGATCGCATTAAAGTATGTGTAGTATTCATAGCAACTATAGAACTTGGATACAAGTTATAACTAGGATCTTGATAACCTGTGTTTCTTTCTTCTCTCTAACTTGGCTGGCTGGCTTGACTTGATGGTGATGAATACTCACCATCAGATAGATCATCATAGATAGAATCATAATTATTTTCTTCCATAACATGCCTGAACAATTATAAGTTCAAATAGTAATATTATTAACCATATTTATATATCCATAATAATATAAAAGGATTCGAGTTTGAGAAAGTCAATATAAGAGGTTTTATGTTAGACTCGGATATTTTGCTTTGATATTATTATTTATTTTATACATATTTACAACCAGATCAAACAGCCGTGTTCTGCAGTTCACAGATTATCGTTCCACGGTCGAACGCATTAAAGCGTGATGAAAAACAACTGTATGAATAGATCTTTACACAGACGTTGTAGTGCGGTGATGTGTAACGCTTTTCATAATTAATATCGCTTTAGCACATAACGCGGTTTGCGATATGTCTACACTTGATTGACTCGAATCCTTGATTGTTGATGAAATTGTAGCGTTTTATAGCTTCGCGTTGATTAGTTTTTGCATTGGAATGAGCAACAGATAGTATTGTAATGGGAATTTGCTGTAGGTCAATATAGTATTGAACCAGATATCAGTAAGGCAGTTTGTAATCATCGATTATTTTATATTAAACAGTGTAAGCAAATTAATTTTAATTTAAAATAATTACCAGAACAAGTTTCATTTGCAATTAAATTGCGCAATGCATGCTGGGTCGTCAAAGAAAAGGTCCTGTATTCGATTCCTAGCGAAGCGGGAAAATTGATGAGTTTAAATTTCTGTTCTCGGTCTATAAGTGTAGGTAGGTACATGTCTTTCTGTGTCGTCTATGGCTCTCAGGACATAGGAAATCCTAGTGGGGACTATGACGATATGGATTTATTTATTTAAAATAAATTTTACAGGTTACTTTGTTTTTCTTTGATTTGGTTTTATTTAGTCGGAAGACTTGGATTCGGTTTTGACTGCATCAGTAACTTTCTATACACAGCTATTGTAGTATATTTGTTTTAGTAATAGTGTTTTATTTTATTCGGTTCCCAAAAGATGAAGATAATATGAATTATTTTAAAAACCCCGTCTTAGAAACATTATATTTAATGTGGGTGCATATACCAAAAATCGAGAATGGTGGCTAGTGTATAGTATTAAATGACTCATCTCCCTGGGTTTGTCACTTCATAAGGATTTTTTGCCTGTTTTTAAGGCTAACTAAACTTCGAGTTTTTTTTCTAATTCCGCTATCTTTTTCATGTTGGTTAGTTAATACGTTACTTTATTTTGAATTTCGATCAGCTCCGTTAATGATAAAGCTAGTTAAATAACGACATGTTGCTAAAATCATTTCGTTTATTATACCCGTTACTATGAACTTAGAATACGGTACAGCCTCGTTCTTATGGTTAGGTACTCCTTTATAATATGAAAACATTTCACTAGTAACTGATTGAGTTGTAGTATTGTATTTTGTTTTGATTATGCTAGTACATTTTGAACAATGTCACATACAATTTAATTTAGCTTTTGCTTCAATATTCAGTAGATTTACCCTTTAAGTTAGGGTGATGTTAATTATGACTTGTGACTTAAGTTAGTACATAAGTCTCAACTTTTGTTTGGAGATATTATGTATGAATCCTGTCAGTTGTCATCCCTGATGAACTTTATCGATCCCAGCTGAACGGTAACGACGCGTCCCATGCTATGGAATCTTAAATCTGTAATCTCAACTTTTTGCATTCCCTCGCTCTGAGCGCCATAACGACACAATAAACGTATTTTATAAGCGCTCACACTTAACGTTTATATCGCCTTATAAGTAGATCGAGAAATAATAAAACTAAAGGAGAGCGCACATCAAGAAAGCAATAACATCATTATCATAGCGAGTCGGCCATCTCTTTCCAATAGCTCTCACCCCTCCCTTGGCCCCGCCCACCGCGTATCGCCGCTGTCACCTGTATATCTCAAAACATTACACATATGCAAAACTTTCGCGCTCGCACACACAGCCTCCGCACTCACACACCAGCGTCCCTCGCAAGTTGCAGTCGGTACGTGTGTGCATCGGTATAAATCTGCAAGATAAAAATTGTGCTATATCGCGTCGCGAGTGTGCCTGGACGTGTTTTACTTTTTTGTCGAGATAGTCTGTAGGCGTGCCTAGTGAGTTGTTTGCACCTCGCACAGTGGTCGATATTTCACAATGCCGTGTCATCGACACGACATCCCTACTGAAATATAGACGTAGGTTATGTTATCGCTAAGAAATGTGAACTTTTCTGTTCGACTTAGTAAACTTGCTCTATACCATACTTTTATTTTTGCTATGTTGTCATTAAATCTTTACGTGAATGTATATTTACATTCGCTTGTGAATTTTGTTTGACTTCAAGATATTCCTGCTGCGTTAGATTTTCCTCGTCAGTATTTATGATTGCATCGTAGAATTGAATTTTAAATGTTTATTTTCTGCGGTACTGAATATTTCACATTAAAAGGTCGAATTATCTCCTTGCATAATTTATAAAAATATCAATCTTTAACAAAGGCTCGCATAATCAGAAACCGTCGGTAGGTCTAGATAGGTACCTACCTATCACTCTAAAGCTGCGATATCAAACCAGTTTCACTAGTGACAATACATACTATAATAACTGTCACAACACAAATAATTCCAGATCTATTCAATCACGGAGCTGTCACGATCCAGCCGACAATTTTTCGTACATCCGCTCCATTTGGAGCGATTAACTCATAAACGATTTCAGTCACGGGACCAGCTGCAATAATTATGCACATTGTATGAAACAGTAACTGCACTGTAATTACTAGCACTGATTCAATGTATTGTTAAAATCAAAACGTACGAACGAGTACTGTATCATATTTTCGATATGACGATACCGGAGTTATTATTTTGTGCTATTAATTCAATGGCATGTAGGTGATGTCATTACGAGATTATTGTTCGATAGTGTTCTGTGTTGAATAGAACTTGGTGTAGCTTCCGTTTTGTAATTAGAGAAAATTTTCGAGCACTGTTGGAAATAATGACAACGGTAACTGATGATGGTTAACTTATTCAACTTATTAACACGAAGCACGTGTCTGGATACATGAGGTCTACACTTCGCGAACCTTTTCTCGAACAGACTGGTAGAGAAACTGAGGGAAGGCTCAAAGGCTTTGATCTAAATCAGTTCAATGCCACTCATAACCTAGCATTAATATTCCCTGTATAGCGGTTAACTTCTACGATTTCTATCACCTCACAGACAACTAAGAACCTAAAACGAATATTTATGTAATTTTAAATCGATCCGAAGTACCTTGCTTTGAAGACACGGTCATTACAAACTAGGTTTCAGGATTATCACTTGGTTTTCAACATAATATGATGATGCTAATGCCTGCAGAGTTGCATCTGTGTAAAAAGAATTCGTGATGCTATTTAAATAGTGATGCATCACCATTCGTGATGCTAACGTAAACGACCAACATCACAGAAGAGCTAACTAATCGTAAATGGTCACAGTCTCATATGGACAACAAAATATCAGCATTGCTAAATATAAGTGGAAAATCCTCATTATTACTAGCTTCTGACATTGCAATCGAGCTCAGCTCGAGCCGAGAGCGATATAAACATACTTAATAAAAGGACAAACAGCAGCAGCAATAGCAGAATTATGATCCTTAGTAATGAAGAAGACAAAAGGGAAGATAATAATTTACACACTATCCAAAGAATTGTTTATCGACTGTCCACTTTTTATAACGATTACTTCAGAAAACTAACTGACAATATATGTATAATTGAACGGAATCTTCTTAGTTAGAGTTAAGAAATACATCTCAGGACTCATCTAAAACAATGCACGGGTCGTAAATTAAACGATGTTCAATCTGAGTAGGCTATCACAGCAATTCTTACTTGATTCTAAACCGGACTATCCGGCGAGAATAAAAATAATCATAGTAAAACAAGACTAACACATCAGCGCAGAACACAAATAAAACCATGACGTGTTTCATATCAAAAGTATTCAGCGTAAACATACGTAAGTGGCGTCAAAAGCGCGATTTCACGTCATCGCGTTAACGGACATGTTGATATATTGCGTTAAATACGCATCTTGTACGTTCCGTGTACAATTGTTACAGCAATTACGTGTGTTTGTGTTTCTGTGCTGGCTAAGATAATAATAGCTCGTACAAACACAAGGAAGAAATATATACGTGGACGGTTTCTAATTAATATAAACATTCAAAACTAATATATGTCTCATATATGTGTATATCTGTACATTTTTTCTATGAATCTATGAAATTTACATAAGTATGGCACTTCATGATTTCAAAATTTGACAACAACAACAAAGTTTGCTTTTGGTAATATACCTATGAAGGAAGGTGGTATACACTATGAAAGGGGCTTCACACATCTTGGGCTCAAGTCGATTTCCGATCTCTCTGCTAGTGAAGCATCCAGCTGAAGAACGATCAAGGCTTTCGGGGCTCAACATCATTGATTGATCTCGACGGCTACATTGGCACTACAACTACATGACAAAAGGATTTCTATCAATTGGCTAGCTAACACTTGTTTGTATCTATGAGTAGGAAAAGTAGCACCTTTGCATTTGCTTCTATTTCTTAGTCCATCATCACTCAGAGTGGGAATTTGTCGAAAAGCTGACGTAGTTTAATTTTTGGAACAATTGGAAACATGGAATAAAATTTTATTTTATGGAAAATTATCCAAAAACCAAATATTCGTACCGCATACCATCAGGTGCGACTGTAGTCAATCATTAACTTATAATTTATAAAAAAAAAAAACTACAACACTTGTTATCAAACATATTTTACGAATCGTTCCAAAACCAATCTCTAAAGTATAAATTAAAATTTAGCAACACGAACACATATTAATTACAATTTAACGCGTTCTAAGAAATCGAACTCAGTAGTCAATACAAAAGCGTAGCCTTCACAAGACCCTTGTAATAATACACATTTTTTATTTATTCTTAATTACGGTTGTAATGACGGTTGTATACTTATGTATAATTTCATTCCATAATTACTATGTTTTAGATAAAACTGTACCGCACACTGAGGCAATGATTACGTCCGCTTACCGTTCCTATAATTAAACATTTTAATAACTATACAACTTAAGCTACGCTTCCATGGGTATTATTGTTAGGAATAAAAATATTTAGAACGTGGTATTTTTTATACGTACATACATATAAGCTAGATGTAATATTAATATATTTATACGCTTTTATCAGCTTCGGTCATATCTATCTATGTATGTAATGGAATCTTAGAAAGCGTTTTTGACTTGCTTAGAAATATAGGATTAATTTGAATTTTTGCATACTTATGAAAGACCGATGACAATGCAATAATATGAAAGAATCGTTCTGATATTCTTACTGTACTTAGAATTTCTCATTTGTAATTTACTGACTCTTGTTTCCTTCCTTATATTTCATCGCCGGTTGTCGGGTCCCCTTTCCGAATATTTTTCAAACTAAAAAAATTAAAATAAATAATAGTTTGAAAATCTTTATTTTTTATGCAATGGAATTTGCGCTCCACAGTATACCAATTTTTATATATGTAAACATTTCCCTATATCTGACTATTCATCATCATTCAATTCTCTGATGAGCCTTATTAATATGCTAAAATTGTACCAGTACTCGTAGATGGTTAATTGAATAGTCGCGTAACAGATGTCGCTACAATTTAAGATATTCGATTGTTCATTCAAATTTTACAATCTTAGAAACACATTTTGAATTCTTCTGTCAACCTTTGTATCGAAAAGTTTCCTTTTACAGTAAGTACGTAATGCAAGTGAATATTAATTTCAATAGATATTTATTCTTGTAAACATTAGAATAAAATTAATCTGTTTATATATAGTATGGGTGATTGCGCAAAATCCACTTAGCAGTAAAACTGCAGTATGTATGGTTATTATTTATATTATATTGACATTAAATTATTATCCATTAAGATTTTAAGAGAATTACTTTATTAAATTATCGATTAATGGCTATAGAATGATCCGGATTTAAAGCATATATTATCTTTATATTTACGTTATAAGATTCTTACAATAGTAAAAACAATATATTTTGTAAGTATATTATTTAAGATTAATTTTAATTTATTTCGATGGAGAAAAAACCATAAAGCATAGAGTTCTCTATAATAGTCTTGTATAAGTTCTGTTTACTTGCAAACTTGGAATCAGCAGTGAGACTGTTAAAAGTGTATTAGAATTGACTGATTACATCAATTTTTTGAATTTATTATGGACATGACAATTGGCTACATTGACAGCTGTAGCCTTCAAACGAAGTAATTGATTATCATGGTAACAACATTTTTAATTCACGGAAATATAGCTTAACGAAGATTAAAACGAACCTTGAATCTTTCGTGCTTACACTAATTATTTAATAATATCTAATCAAATGCAAAATTTTTATGACTCACCGTCTTATACCTAGAAGCAAAAAATTCAAGGCTGAGCATTTTGCTTCGGTGAATACACGTCACATATTATAATTAATTGTTACTGGAATTATAATTTCGTTTATTAATCAATGTAACTTAACGTTATAAAAAATAAAGGACTGAATTGTAATAGTTTTATTTTTTGCCTAATGGTTTTAAGTTCCGTGCTATGTTCAGAAACAAAATTTATACAAATACTACTATTTACTGATCTTTGAAATAGGAAGACTTAAATAAAAGTAGATTATTTTGGAAGAATAAATGAATAAAAAACATTCACATAATCAACAATCAATTACAAAGTAGTTACAGCAATGAACGTAAATTCAAACGAAATTTGAAATTGGATTTATATTGTGACATCAGATGAAAGAGGTCTATTCATAACTGCGGTGACTGACGAGATTTTGTTTATTGATGAATAAACCAATTATGGACAGAATTAGCACCAAACAGCCACAACTGTTAAAATATTAACAAAAATTCCATTGAATTTAAATTTTGTCACATTTACTTCAAATGGCAGTTTCATTAATTACTGCGTCGATTGACAAAACTTCATTAATTCAGAAATTGTGAAGCGAACAGGATAGAAACGAATGAAAGTGCACCTTAACAAAATTCAAATGAACTTCAATCTTGTCACGGTTGGTTCAAGTGAACAAACGTTGCACTAATTACTGCGCTGCTTGACGACAATTTATTTCCCATTAAGGTGGCCTTCCACGGATTTCGGTCGCCCACCTCTAGCTGACGATTATTTTAATTTTGCTAATAACACTTTAATTACGAACGCCGAGGCCGACCGCAGCTGTATAATTAAAATGTAACGAAACAAGTAAAAAAATGTTATATTCCGCGATGGGTTTTTCATTAATTTATTGACTTGGATATATGATTATAAAAAGTCATCGTGAATTGTGCACATTTTACAATGATACGAGTACTCACGATATGTAGTTGAAAGAATCGTGATCACGGCTGAACTGGCTACGAACGTGAGAATCGACCACGATTCGTGCAACTGGGTCAAAATATCCAATGAAATTATCCGGAAATTTCATCATTTGGAGTTAAAAATAAATTATTAGTTATTTAGTGATTTATTTACATTGCGTAATTTTATAGTTAGGTATATTAATTTTTGTACTTCTTATAAATAGTAATACTAATAAGCTTATATTACGTATATTACAAAATAAAACCTATTTTCACGTAAGTAGCAAGTCATCCTTGCTATCTTTTTGTATAAATAGTTTTAAGAATTAACTTTATTTTTTTTAGTAACGCAAAATTTGTTGCAACATGGTTAAATCGCTTTAATGTTCAAAGAAGAGGTTTTCTGAATATTCTGGGGAATAGTCATACCTATAATAAAACTGTAACTGATCGGTGTCAATACATGGCAAATATATCTAAAAATACATAATAGGGGGCTTTATATACGCAAGAAAACCCAAAACAATGTTTTTTCATATTGTCTATATGTCTGTACGTTTGTGCACGTTATTTCAACAACGGCTTATCCGATTTGAATGCAGTTTTAAGATTATATTGTATTGGCTTAACTTAACATTTAGTGTTTTTTTTTCTATATAAATATATAGGTTTCATTTATTATTAGTTAAAATAAAGAAGTGATGTCAATTTATGTCAATCATTCATTGACTGTTGCTAGTTCCTATTGTCACCTAGTATTAATTAGTCCACGTGGTACACTTATTTGAACATATTAACAGAATTCGGCTCAAACGTATTCAGTATTCTATCGTTTCTCGCTATAATCGGCCAACCACCCTATCGTTAGGGCCGATTTACACTCGCCTTTTGACCGCTCGATTCCCCACGCGATTGGCTTTGTCTAACCAGAGTTTCAATTCGTAGCTCCATTGTGTCGGCCGGAGATGAGTGGATGTCGTTAGTGAGATTCCTAGCTAGTAAGATAAGACTTAGTACAAAAGAGATTGGTGTAATCGCGATGTGCGTGGACATCGGGTGGCTTTGTCCCTGTGCGATGTCATTTTTTTACGCATTATGTCGTCGATTCGCTCTCCAACCAGTCTGGAGGTTACGTGTTAAATTGAATATTATGTTTATATTAACACGAAAACTTTGTACTCATTTTTAAGTTTACAGGAAAAAGATGTGATAAAAGTTAAATAAAACATAGATTACCATAATATATTATGTTCGCTTAAAAAAATAATTGAATAATTACAGCCTTACTAAAAAAAAATTAGCCTACCCATTTAACGTGTAAATAGCTACACAAAAACAACCAATATAGTTTTTGAAGCGCTCATAGCCCGGCGGCTCGCGTCGGTCCTATGCGATCGACAGAGTTAAGCAACTGCGGGCGCTTTCGGTACTTGGATGGGTGACCGCTAGTGGCAAAAAATTCTTGAGCGCTTCCGTGCTTCGGAGGGCACGTTAAACCGTCGGTCC
>DWJN01000777.1:0-21182 GCA_018248895.1 Carystus phorcus
GGACGTATTGACGTATTTTCTTTATCATATACAACAGTATATTATTTTTCAAATAAGGTATGTAATAAAATGTATTTGGTGTAATTTGCTAACGGTTATTCACGTTTAAAAACAGTAAGATAATTCTTATAAGACATCACTTAAACGAGGTACAGAACATTTTATTTAATAACACTTGTTCGACCTCATTAAGTACTTTAAAGATAAATAAAATCTTTAAGTGTTAATTTTTTTATTCAAGACTACCAAATTAATCATTCTTAATACCTCCATAATTTTTCCACAGATCTTTCATGTATCCATCAGTTATAATTTTATTATATGTACATAACTCGAGACGCTACTGAGAGTCACAAAAAAATCTTGCCCATTTATTTTCCAAAACTATTTAACAAGTCATATTTCAACTCTCCAAACTTTTAAACTGTTACTCCGTTGGTAATTACTAATAATGAGGGCCCTAACAGCGACGGCGAGTCAATATAAAATGCAATAAACCCCGACTAAAAATAAATTGCGCGCATGAAACAACTTGAGGCGAGATATTAATTTTAAACGAAAATTTAAACGGTTCATTATGTAACAGATTCGACTTCATTTTCATCTCATCAAGGGCGCAAACACACGAAGCGTTACAACCGAGCGTTACACTTCAAGTTTTGTGATGTTTACTGGTAAATATTGTCCTTAGTCTGCCCTTTGTAAATAGAACCCGTATTTAGGTCGTACAAAAAGCAGTAAAAATAAATATTTTAAATTTAACGTTCTGTAACGTAAAGTTATAAAACCCACCGAGATTATAATAAACGCCCAGAATTTATGAAAAATTATTTATGCGAAGCAAGAATAACGACAGTAGATATCTTGGTGATCTAAACACTACACATTTCTGTAGTAGAAAAATGTTTAAATGTAAAAAACATGATTGCGTTCGTGAATTTGTGTCTTTTTTTATTTTACCGATGCGACAAATTTTGCAGTCTTGTTAGAAATTTCGATCGCAAAATGTCGTGTATGAGAAAACCTAAATTTATACAAATTTGGATCCGCCAACATCGTTATTGACATTTGGCTTTCCGCGCTCGCATTATGTGAATACACACTTAGAAGTAACTCTGTAGACGTATGAAACTTTCCTATTTAAGTTCTTTAATCTTCTAAATTACTGGTCAAGTAAGATCTGGCAAAATTTAAAAGACCTGTCAATCACTTGGCTTTACATCACCAAAACAAATGTAAACCCTTTAATAAACCAAATGACGATTAAAATTGTGAAATTTCTGGACATGCCCTAACGCCGAGTAAAGATTGAGGGTGGTAGCTTTTTAATCAAAAGCCCAAACTCCTCAAACGTCGAGGACTTGGGGAAATGCGAATGAAATGGCGCAGGTTTTCAAGTTAAACACACCGAGACTAACATAAAATCAAGAGTACAAGCTATGTACATACGTATTTCAAGCGCCAGTAGTGTAGAAAATTCAGTAAGTTTCTTCAAGTAAGTTCTTCAGATTGTATCCATCTATATAACCTTACTATAATAATCGCACTACAGCTCTATTTTTGGTAAACCTAACTGCAATACAAAATAATACAGATTTGTTTTTGGATTTTAATCTTTAACTTAGGCAAATTGATTAGGAGTCGTTGATCATGAGCCCTTGATCATGTCTTACGCTTAATTGTGATTGTGAATGTCATTTATCTATTTTCTAACACGTTTTCGAAAACATTCCATTTGGTTACGGAAAAATCTCGATACCCCGTTCACATTTTATTGGTTTAGAATCCGTGGGGACGACAGCGTAACCCGATAACGATATTTTTGTGAGCAAAGGTAAAACAAATGTTTTTTTATCCAACGCCGAAATTTTATTCTGACCTCTCTCATGTTATTTAATTGAGCAGAAATTTCCCAATTGCTACGTTTCAGCAATAAAAATGTTTTACTGCCAGTGGCCGTGGGTTTTTGATTTCAAAGCATTAGTTATTGTAACACATACTTAATATGTGTAATTGGTGCTTTTCCAGTGAAGATTAATAGTAGAGTTATTGGTAAGCTTAAGAAGTTACGATTAACGATATTATTAACGATTACTGTTACAAACAACGGCCAAATTTTCCTACTAGCAGTCACGCATCTAACTCACTACCGTGCACGAAGTTGCTTAACTCTATAGATGTTTAGGAGAATAATAAAATGTGTAGATGAAGTATAACAATGATAAATTGGTTTAGACTGGTTACTCCGCGATGATGGATATCCCAAGTAACGATTGGCATGTAACAGGCCAATGGTATATTGAATATACCATGTTGAGTATACCATTGGCTTGTCATTGGTTTTTAAGGGGAGTGAGAGAATCTTCTGAAAACATCCGACCTTTCTAGTAAAAGTTATGCGTACTGTGAAATTTCTTACTTGCAAAACCATCTTGTCGATCATCCAATTCATGTGTGGTAGCCCCTTGATATCTTGTGAACACAGTAGGAGGTCCCCTATACTATTTACTCAATATTATTGACAGGATATTTTTATTCGATTATTTTTATTTTTTCAATAACAAATCTGAAACGAAACCTGGTATTGAAAATAAAGACAAATAAAACGAAAACAGAGATGATAAATTAAACGAACAATACGTCTTGATTCGTGAACGTGTCGCGTGGATATTCAATGGATAAAGACACTCGAGATTAAGAAAGCGTGCGAGCTTTCTTTTATCTCGCTAACGCAACGGCAATGTGTGTCGCAAGGGAACGTTGTATTAACGTTCTTATTTCAGATTGAATTTAAACATTTCAGAGTATTGAACAAGAAATTTCAATTCGTCATAATCTCGTATAACAAGCGACTAATATCAAGTTCGATTTGCTGACATTTTTAATAGATAACAATATTACTATCACTTGGATGAGAACTGCCATCGCATTTCAAACATATCCCTAGTACTACAAATAAGTAAACTCCAAAAGACCGAAAACCACAGCTTCTTTCTCAAGCCACGTATAAAAAAAAAAACAAATTAAACTGCATAATGTTATTGTAAAATTTATTTAAAAGCTGATTACCCCAACGGATTAAAAAAACAATAGGAAACATATTTTGATTAAAAAGAATTCGTCATGATTTGAAATAAGCAGCAACAATATTTATGTGAAAAAAACGCACTAAGTAAAAGCGTTTAAGCTCTAAATATTCACAGCCCCTAAAAGCTGGGGCAGTTTTGATTTAATCCAGTACTCATTTCAGCCGAGTCTGTGTCGGATATGGATGCCTTTTTAGCGCGAGATGATAAATTCATTTTGTTGGTAATATTAACGTGAATTCTACCCACTGTGGCGCGTAGTCTGGTATTAATTTACAGA
The DNA here is from genome assembly GCA_018248895.1 of Carystus phorcus. Taxonomy (NCBI): domain Eukaryota; kingdom Metazoa; phylum Arthropoda; class Insecta; order Lepidoptera; family Hesperiidae; genus Carystus; species Carystus phorcus. The sequence continues at coordinate 3,367 of DWJN01000777.1, forward strand.
TGCTTTGTTCCCGTCGTAATTAGAAGGGAAGGTCGAAAAGAAATGTCGGTTTGAAGCCCTCATTAGCGCCCGACCTCGCCGCCAAGGATCAATTGCCGACGCGTTTCTTTCAGCGAAAAAAATCACATCTCGCACGCTTTTCAAGGCGGAAACTTGAAAAGAAAACCGAGCTTAACCAGTACGTTTTATTCCACAAAAACACTAGAAAAATACTACGAAGGCTATCAACATTTCTTAGACCTCATAACGAACAAAAAAAGTATCATAAAATATATTTCGTCGTTAAATTCAAATTCAACAGTCATAAAAAGGATCCCTCGGCGTTACGCCAAACTGATTTACAATTGTGATTTTCAAGTTCAAAATCCATTGTAAAATGTTTCTCTTTGATTCTTTCGATGAAGATATGAGGCCATGCAATATAGGACTTTAAAGGCCAGACTTTGCGAGTTTCGAGAATAAAAATTGGACAAACGTTGACTTTAACCCCGCCAGCGATAATTGGTGCTTCACAAAAGTTGGACAGTTGAAAGCATCTGCCACAGCGGATATTGCAGTAGCAAACTTGCGACATTAATGCATTCTTTCAGTTTGATCGATGACGCTTCCCATACCCTAGGGACCTATAAGACAAATTTCTCTCAGGGATCCAGCAAATTATTATAATCTATCAATCTTTCAATTTTGCTTTACTTAAATTCTTTGCGTGACCGTTACTTTTATGTATAAAAGTATTTATTTTTTTATAGACTGCATTTCATATTGTTTTGAAATTTAAACAAATATTTCCATAGATATATGAAACGGTAAAATTAACTTCCTCTTTCAAGAAAATAATTTCATTTTTTTTATCCTTTTTCGAAACTGCTTTACTGAACACTTACAAATTATTTATGAGTTAAAGAACATGTAAATTGGCATGAGACATAAAAGTCAAAAGGAAAAAAAGAATTATTGTTTAGAAATTGGATCTGAGCCAAGATATAAAAATTGACTGGCGTGAAAACATTTCTTCGTAAATACCTCTTCGATTTGTCAGTGAAGCTAATTCTTGAAGTAACTATATCATTATATTATGATGCTATTCTCAAAAATACTAATACTTTTAGGTACGTAAAAAGACTTTCTTTCCTTCAGCAGACTTAACCGGAGCAAACATTTTCTAAAGCATAAATTATGATTAGAATACTTGAAGCAACATGAAAAACCATAAAGATAGAATCGAAATAGGTATTGACAGAACAGAGATATAAGATCCCTTTAAGCGAAAGAGATAAGAAACATTATAAATAAATTAAAACGCCCTGGTCCTAGTTCAAAAAGGTTTCGCTCCAAATTTATAAGCAAAGGTAGACGAAGTTACAAGTAAGGATGAAGTTTGCAAAGGTCTTCCGAGTACCCAACACGACTAAGTTTATCGCACAGAATATTTAAAAGTTAAGAAAGAGGTTGAACATAGTTGGCGTCTTCGTTTAATTTTGTTTCACAATTATTTATACTGAAATTCAGAAATGTAATCGACTCTATACGCGATTCTCATTAAACACAAAATATTGTATAGATTGAAATAAACCTTTTTGTATGTAACCAAGAAATGAGTAGATGAGCCATATCAAGGTAAATGGTCACCATTACATGGACAACAATCACCAACAAACAACAACAACAAAGGTATCCCTGATGCATTGCCAGCCAAGAACGAAGGAAGAAGAACGATAAGATACTGGTTCTCAAGCCTCCAGTTGGATTAAAACGAATCGTCTTATTTCTCATTATAACCAATAAAATATTTTCTGTATATTATTTTGTTTGTGTTCGATCGTACATTCAATGGCAACAAGCCATTAATTGCCCACTACAGTACACCACTTGTCATCCTTGCTTCATCGCGCATTAGTGAACGAGATAGTGGCCAACCCAAACATCGGAAGTTTTCACGGCACCCTAACGCCTCCTGCATGGCTTAACGGGTATCTGCTACAACAACAGATACCGACGGCTTATCGTGGCCTCCGAAACACAAAAGTGCACAAAATATTTTGCCACTAGCAGTCGCCCATCCAGGTACCACCCGCATCCGCATTAGTCTAATTCGGTCGATCACATAGGATCGACGAGAGCCGCCAGACTATGAGCGCTTAAATTGTACATTAAGACGCTTTGGTCAGAAAGTTTTGACTTGGACAAATTGACCAATAACAACTATTTACTTTGATCATTTGGAATATTCTATAATTTGGAATATTCTACTCCAAATAAATAACAGAGAGGTATTCTTTCAAACAGGAATTCTCTAATGTACCATTAGTGCAATCTTGTCAAACGATTCTGCTAAGCTTGAAGATCTTCACTAATTGACACTACTCGAACAAGTTCGGAGTCCTTAGTCCCTAGAATAAAACGTCTCTCAAAGTTTCTGCCTGTTCAACGGATAACAAATTTATAAAACTATTACGTGTAACTACATATTTTAAAACTTATAAAGGTCTTGATCACGTACAATAATAGTGAAGTTTGGTATAAATATATTTCATCTTATATGTAAAACTCTAGTCTATAGTCTATAAAGGACATCCAGTAAAAAAATATTTTTTTATATATCAAGATACAGGTACGCATATATCTCTCTATAAAAAGCAATTTTGAAACATCACATTTTGAATATTACTGTTCCCTTTTGGAGCGTATTCATAAAATTCACATATGTTCCAATTACTTTCGCGTCTACGAGTGAAATACATTTGACATATGGACAGACAGAAATACGAAGAAAAGGAATAAGGTTTCTATTTTACTTATAACTCTGGGGTCCTAATAAGAACTCACGATTATGAAGTACAAAACGATGTTGGAACTTCCAACATCTTTTGGGAATCGTTCATTACATAAATTAATATTAATGTTGTATTCTATCAAATATCATTCGTGTAGCTCCCACGGGCGCGCATCAAATCGTCTTACATGTCCCGAATGAATTACATTTGTGTAGCTGATGAGATGGATTGCGGAAATGATAAACTATTTGTTGTCTTGAAACATTTGGGCAGGCGGAGATAGAAACAATACGTTAAGATACGAAGTAGGCGCAATTTCTTTTTCCTTGACCTATATTTTACTGGCATTTTCCTTCCAATATAAAAGTATAAGGCTGAATATAATCGGTGCTACGATAATGTTTGAGTCCTATGGCAAGAGAATTTAAATCCCGATTCTGAATCTCCTCTATCGATCTTTTGTTGCTGTATGCAGCTCAAAGAAATGCCATAGGTCTTTTCTGTTATCGCTTAAGGAATTGCGACCGTTCAATTTAACCTCTTTTTAACATACGCATTCACGAATCTTAACATAGACGTAAGCATTAAATTAACTTAAAATTTTTTTGTCCTAAATATAAGGTCAGAAAATCGATTATCGAATGTGTTAAAAGTTTTATTTTTAGTAACCCATCTGATTTTAAGGATGTAAGACAAATTAATTACGAGAAATCCTAATGAATAAATCTTTCTCGACAACATAAGTTCCCTAACGTTGGATCGAATTACTACGTTGACAAACTCATTTTAGATCTCAGCTTCGACACCACAAATAATACACAATTGTTGAACACAATCTTTATAATATTGTATTAAATTGCAAACTGAAAGTAATTTAATCTTCAGTATACTTTGTAAGTAAGAACTTCGAAGCAAGAAAGGTTTTCCCCAGCCCCACTTATAAGTTTTCAACGGGCTTTATTCGATGCAAAGTTTTTATTGCAAACATTCCCGTATAATAATGTTAATCTGACTTATCTTTTATACGATTTCAGCATTTAAATATTTTGTATTCGTTTATTTACATTTTGTTGTTTACATTTTATTATGCGTACCGCGAAGGAATAATTACAACTTGGATGTGTAATAAAACACCGTCTCTACAGATCCATACATATTTATTCTCTATCCTGGTTATTCACTACTTCCATTTACTAATACTTAATTTTGCTTTTCTCCAAGAATCACAATTTCAACCTCCTCCTGTCAATCATCCACCAGACATTCTATTCTTTTTCTGCCAGTGCTGCAAGCCCAAACCGAAAACCAGATCAAAATATCAAACTATAAAATCATGAACCTTACAGATGCCTTCAAGTCGAGAGTGAATTGGACTACATTAATGTGACTACTACCCAAGTCTGTGTCGCCACTTACGAGATAGAATTATTGTGAGATAACGTCCCCTCCGAAGTACTGAAACGCTCAAAATTTATTTTGCCATTAGCGGTCCAATCAGTTAGCGACCGTGCCAGCAATTGCTTAACTCCATCTATCGCTTAGCAATGATGCGAATCGTCGGCCTACGAGTGCGTCATTATTAGATACCTACATTCAATTTGCCTCCTGTTAAACTGTCAATGTTAAGTCGGAAACCTTCAAGCGACAACCATAGGAACGACGTATCTGAGTGATTCGTTGCGCGAATTAAACAGTATTAAGCTCTAAGTGATGTGCATTTTTGAATAACAAATTAATAAATTAATTAATCTTGTTCAAAACTTAAACCAAATGTATTGTTAGATCCGTATTCAAAGAAACAATATTCAGCTAGTAAGAATTTTTTATTATTATGTAATTCTTTTGTCCATATGTATGTGTGTCAACCCCTAATTGGAACGATTTTGATATGATTTTTCTGTGTCTCATTGAGTTTGAGAATGATTTAAATTCAATTCAATCGTATAGATTTTTTTTATATTGAGGAATAATATCAGTCGAATCCCATATTATGTTTATAAAACCTTTTATAAACGTTATCAACGGCGCTTGGGTGCGTATATTATTTTGCAAACATAAAAAATAGGTTGCTCGAAGCGAAGCGGCGTAAATATTTGTATTTAGGCATGACTGCACTCAAATCAACGATGTGTAAAACCTCTTATACCACGTGACGTGCTTTTCTGACGACATTAAATTTAACCTATTCGGTATCTTATTCTAATATTTTGAAGATATTTCAATTTCAATGAATATTTTTATTTAATATAACCAGAGATTCGTCTACGGTCGGAAATCATGCGTAAAACTCTATTCCACTTTTTCGGAGAAAATTTTAGATATATTTATAAGTAATATGTAATTTCATGTTAATATATTTTTATGAAATTATTATAAAGACTACAACACCACTACGTTCTTGAAAATAAGTTTTGAAGTCAGCCAGCTCGTCAACTCATTTTAGCAGTTTCTTTATTGTAGCTTTTACCTAAAGCTGGCAGGTATTCATTTATTCTGTTTTGATCACGTCTCATTAAGCTCAACGGACGCTTACGTCTCAAGAGAAATCATATTTCGCTCCCAAAGAAATCAATGTTTGCTCTACGGTCTACGTGTCTACAACTGTTTGGCCTTTTTCTGATTGACTGAACGTTTCTTTGACAGCCTGAACTAAAAAGCTTTAGGGTTTTGCGACTTCGACAAGTTCTACTTTAAAATGACCACGTACATGGAGTGTTTTCAATTTAGGAATAAAAACCTTTAAACTATTATTATAAGACCGTAGTAGCGTTATAATTTAAGTATTTCAGGAAATTATCGATCATTTTATAAGATTTCCAAATCATTGATTAGGCAACGACATAACACGGAAGAACTTAAAATCTTATAATTTCTTCAAAGACCTCTCCTCAGATCTTTTACCAGATAACTCAGTCCTTCATGGTTAAAGAGTCCTTACACGTAAGAGGACGCGGTCAAAGACTTAAAAAAAGATGCCAACGTAATTCATTTTGAAGATCGACTGAATAAAAGTAGATACTTTGAGAGTTTAAAAAATGATGGGGTACCCCAAGCTGTACTTGACGTACTTGAAGTATTACCCTCTCCATGATCTGAAAAAGATACTCATGGTCGATTTATACAATCTATCTGTCCCTTACTGGTGATACAATGTATATATGAGGTTTGCTTCGTCGTTCGTTATGTGCACTGCGAAGGATTGGAATAGCCTACCTGCTTCGGTGTTCTCGGTTACTAACAATGTGAGAGTCTTCAAGAATTGAATAGGCTTCTACTAAGTTAATGGGTCCATCATCTCAGACGCCCTCGCTTACCATGAAGTGGGGTCGACTAAAAAAAGCTGGGCGTTTTAATGATTAATTTTATTAACAAACCCTTATACACTTATACACCACGTTAAGACGGGTCCTAGGAGCTTTCGCTTCGCAAACAGGGTTATAAAGAAATAAGCCACGTCTTCGTCATTAATAAAAGAAGATAAATATTCGTTCTAACCAAAAACTGATTCATTAATAGTTATTCAATAGGATAAACAAGACCCTGAAACGTACGTAATTATGATGAGAAAGACCTTATTGTTATATGTATTCCCTTTACGGTTCAAACATTTTCAAAAAACTGCAGAATTATGTTTAGAGACGAAAATATTCGCCTAACTGATCAAAGTAACTATATTGTTGTGCAAATTGTAATGATGACATTACCCAATATGTCTATGCCGCTAGCTTAATCGCAGCTGCTTTACCCAAAATACTCTATACATTGATAACCACGACAAAACAATTTTTTAATTATTCTAGACCAAAAGCACCCACTTCCTAAACAGTTTTCCTCATCAAATTAATTTATTCTTTTAGAAGGCGATTTTTTCTTTTTCGTTAAAAGATTTTCATTAAATACCACAAAAACATGATTATGATAATATTCATATTTTTAAGAGATATCTAAAACCCGAATAAAATGAACGTGGACCCAGTTAATAATAAAACGGGTTCATCGGACGGAAAATCCTCATTAATACAACACTCACTGAATCACATTTACGTATGCATCTGGCTTCCACGATCCCATTCATTATGGACAGCATAAGCCGATTTCGGGACGAATAGACGGACAGTTCGTGGAAATCTTATATCCACAAAACCTCTTACAGAATCCTTCTATCAGTAAGACTTTATTAATGAAGCAAAAAATACAAGAAGTTTTTCATTACCCATTCTTTGTGTATTTATAGACATTGGACTCTAGTAATACGAATTTATTTTGATTCAAAGAGTAAAATCTAAACAAAAATAATGTAAATAAATTCCAAAACTAAAACAATTTCTTACTAGCTTTATACTGCTGCAGCTTTGATCGTTCTCAATGGTGACACGAAAGGCATCACTGATTCTTTACCAACGCAAGAAAGAAACGAATTTATAAGAACAGATTCACTGTACACTTGTATTGAAATACAAATGAAAGAAAGAAATCTTTATTTCACTTAAAATGAACTAATATAACAAAGTAAATAATAAAAAGATCAATTGACAAGTGAAAATGGCTCACGCTAGCTTTAATAGAAGCGAAAAATTCCGGACCGTTGGTTTTTAGATTGAAGCACGAGTAACAGTTCGGATTATTGGAGTTACCAATAATGAAGAAAATTTTAAATTGCGATTTCAAAATTCGTACACGTTACTACATGTAATCTTACTTCTTAATATGGCAATGGTTGTGTGTTTGATAGGTTCAAAGAATTTTATTTCTCATAAGATATAAATTATCACTAAAAACGAAAAAATTAAACACGTAAAGTAGGTTTGTATTCGGCGAAGTTTTAAGTGTAGTAGTGTGAAAACTGTCTGTGTGTGTGTGTGGATGTAGTGATTATGCGTGTGAGTTAACATAGGTTTATAATATTTAATCAATTTTACTATCAACATATTTTCACAGCAAATTTTTAAGTTTCGTGGCAGAGTTTACGTTAGTTATCTCTTCTGGTAATTTGTTGTACATTCTAGCTCCTTCATATTCGATGGTCGTTAGCCCGTAACTTGGCCTGGTTTTGGGTACCTTTAATAAGGTTGTATTCTTTCAACGCTTTACATATTTTTGGGGTATTCTGAGGTCAAATCATCATTTTATTACACTTGTGTTATGCGTTACTTTCCTGATACTCGTTACGTTAAATCGCATTCAGTTAATGAGAGTTCCCTAGACGTTTACAAATTAGTTCAGCTATAGGGCTGTAATTTCAGGCCCGCTTTCATTCATCAATTCAACGTTCAGTTAAATGCCTTTAAAATCCTTTAATTGTGGCCTCCGCACCTCCCAATTATAAATCCACAGTTAATCAAAGGCTTTGGCCAGTTTTGTAAATAACCGGAATCAGGAAGTAATTAACCCTTCGTAAAGATCACCTGTAATGAGGACAAGTACATTTGTTAAGTTTAATTTGATAAAGCTATTTATGAAGAAAGTAGAAACTTTGAGATTTACTTTTGAGCTATTAGGTTTTTAAGTTGACTGAACGTTTGATTTCCTACCAATGCACTATAATATTTTAGTGCCGCCATATTTATTCCAAAATGATGGATATCACAAAATGGCGGTAACATTTATAATACGAGCATCAAATGGAAGGGTTTGATGAGCATAATACAATAAGTAAGGTATCGCTATTTTCTTTTTTATTAACAATAAATAAAAAAAATACACTAGTTTCTTTATAATGACAGATTGAGACAGCAGATACTTTTATCCTTCTTCTCCTTTGTTATTTGGCAGGCAATGCATCGCAACGCAACGATGTAGGATACATGTGACATGTGTGGCGACCGCACTACACGTCACACGATGACGTCACGCCAGACCTGGATCACGCTATCAAGACTTCTACAACGCTTGCATATGCAAGTTCCGAATGTCAACGGTTGGAGCTTGGCCGCTCCCCAGCCAAAACACCTCAGTCACCTCATCTGGCGGGAGATTTCCCTTTGCTAATCATGAATCACTTACTTTTTATTGTTGCCACTAGCGACATAATCGATTAAAAAGAATAAAAATACGTAAATATTACACAAACATAATTTTACAAACCAACATTCTCTCATAAAGCTGTAGGCACTTACGTTCTTAACATTTTCTACACTTGTTTTTATGTAATCGAGGACAAATCTTAGCGGGAAACTTATCATTAGGAACTTACTCGGCTCTCCACAGGCTTTTAGCAAACAGGATTTACCAGACCGTAACGCATCCATTCAAAATATTGCTAGTATTACTGCTACATATACTTCCAAGTTATGTATGAATGTTATATTTTTCACATACACGAATGGGAAAAATAATCTTTATCCCCAGTATTCGCAATTGGGAATATTTTTTCAACTGAAGCGCGAGGAAAATTTTATACAAGCTAAAAATTCCGTCGATTAAGTCGCAAACGAAAATAACAAAATACGTTAAAAATCATATCCCTAGTTTTTTCTATTTATATGAAATCCCTACTAACATATATTATAAATGTGAAAGTGTATGTTTGTTTGTTTGCTCTTCACGCCTAAACCACAGAACCGATTTGGATGAAATTTTGTACAAAAATAGTTTGAAGCACGAGAAAGGACATAGAACAGTTTTTATCCCGGAAATCTCACGGGAACGGGAACTCCGCGGGAAAGCCCCGGGACTGTCTATCCTGTACTAAATATAAACACCAATTTCAAACCTTTGTTCTTAGATAAGTGAGTAAACTTGACATTGGTTTCTCATGAAAATTTACCAAATTAAATAATTGGACAAAGTTCAGTAAATTTCAAGTGTAATCAAAAATTATTGATACAAATCACTTAAAAATACTTAAGTATTTAATTATTAGAAGAAATTTTAAAATCGCCAAATATAAATTAAAAAAAACATTGATGAGATGTAAAATTCAGATGGCTCTGGTAACTTTCTATAAATCTAGCTAAATCGGATTCATCATTGGTGAGTAGCAGTCATAAATCTTCGCAATCGTTGATTTTCAAACGGTTTCTTTCTTCCTTCCTAGTAAAATATTAATCAATCTTATAAAAAGTCCGTACACATAACACAACTTAGTTTCTGGAAAGTTTTAAATAGGAAGTTGTGTTAATTAATACCGGTTGATTTTTTCTTTTCGATTCTTTTCGATTTGTTCACTTCTAAAAAACCACTGAATGCTTGCGCCAAAACATGTCTTCAAGAAAACGAGACCTTGAAACCATTCAAAACGTTCCTTCCGAATAATAAATTAACTTTGGTATTATATATATACTGTTCATAAATAAATTTATCCCCGTTTTTATGTAGTAGGTTTTTTAATAGGTTACAGCGCCATCTTACAAGTCTAATAACAAATATTTCACAACTTGGTTATACGAGTTAGAAACCAAAGAATCGTAATATATTTGAAAATTTATCATAATTATACCCGAAATTATAAACAAAACTAGACAAAGTTGGTTATATTATTCTAATATAAATTAAAAAAGAAATATCTACGTACAAAACGCATTAAAAAAATATATTGCAACGCCGCCATCTGTTCTAAACCTTTACAACTTATTAAACTGGATACGTAAACTTTATTCATAAAAGTACAACGTTAAGCTAATAGATGGCGCTGTTAATATAAGATTCAATAAATGCTTCAATATTTTAATTTTATTTATATGCATAGTATTTATTATTAAAATTTTTATATTAAAAGTTGTTTAGTATATTATCACATACCTGTATATCATCGTCGGAGATGAAACTCGCCTCCCAAAAGTCTTCAATGTTCTCCGGAAAGTCACATTCCCTGGTTGGATCGGGACTCAAGCAAGGTTTTCTTGTCTTGAACACGAGAATGAGGCCTCCATCTTCCTCCTCAGGTCGCCAGGCACCACACATTGTAGATACTGTTCTCGTTGTAATATCAGAGTCTTTTATGTTTATTGGAACATGAAGTTTACTTTTTTTTACCGGACCATGTTCTAAATTTAATTCACTTTTCATTTTAGATGCCATTTTCCAAACTCTTGCGAAACTAGTAATAGATTCTTTCGCAGGGAAATTCTTAAACTTATTATTTAAAAACTTTAAAATTACAAGTTTTAACATAGACACAATTTTATAATGCAAATTAATTTTATATTAGATTTTATTTTTTCATGAATTACAATAATTAGGATTTAAAACCAATTCATTACGGCAAGCAAATATTATTAAATGAATTCACACAATATTATATTTAAAAACCACAATATTTACATTTACTTGTTTAAAAAGCTAAGAATCTGGAGTACACTAGAGTTTGTGACCACCAGAATTGCAAATAATATTCACTGTAAGAGGTACTGTTAGAATGTACAGCCACTTATAATTCAATATATTATATTTAATGAAGAAAATAACAAAACCGAACTAGATTTAGAGGTTATGTTTAGTATAGGCCGTGCGCGATGCTACCAAAACAATCAGCTGTTTCGTTTACTGTCATTTACATGGTTTTGACATCTGTAATTGTCTATGAGTACTTATAAATATTTCGATAGACGTCATTCAACAAATATTATAATATCTAATAATTATATTTATTTACTATTATAGTATGATATTATAGTGAAAATTCTTAACGGATAACTTTATTTTTAGTTTGCCACATTACACTCCATACAGTAACACTGTCACCTATTGGCAATTTCTAGTAGTTTTTAACTAAATAGTAATAAAATAGTTTAATAGATGTCGCATGCATTCTTGTTTTTTAAATTATTATAATCTAATGAAAATGTGGCTGTATAACGTTACGCTAGATGGCGCTAGTAAATTTTCTGACTTTTTTATGAATATCTTATTTTGAGTAAGAACAGTTTAATTGCATTATGTTACAGATAAGTTATGTAGAATGCATATTGTAATTCAAGGAAATCATATTTTTATATGATTAAATTTTCGTTTCATTAACATTAAAAAAATAACTATTTTAAAATAGCTTTCGGTCTTTTGAACGACACTACTAAATAGGTACCGAGAGTCGTATTATAAGGAACAGCTCTACACCTGCACATAATCTTTTTTATCAAAGAATTTAATTATTAAACTTTGAATTTTGGCCTAAATCAACTATATGGACTGAAACGGCAGCATATTTTTATCTGAAAATCTTGTAGATATTTTTTCAAATCACATAACATATGCAGGTAATTGTACTAACCTCCTATTGTTAAATAGTGCTTTAACATCAAAGAGAAATAAGAAGACAGTTTGTGCCAGGCAAACATCCTTTTGAATAGATGTAAATACTTACAATTACTTTTTTTCCAGTTGACAAACTTGCCTTTATATTTAATGATCAACGGTAATGACTGATTTAAGTCTGTCCAGTCATAGAAAATATACCTTACCTAGGTACTAGCATATTCCTTTATACTAACAAATAATATTTATTCGCGTACAACTTGAGTAAAACCAATTTCAAAACAAGCGAAACAGCCTCCAGGTTGGCTTTCCAATTCAAATTTCTGTTTGTGTAGCTTTTATTTTTTTTCTAACCCCTTTTTCGATGTAAATAAGCGATGGGGTTAACCGTCTAAGCGATTCTTTGACTGTTTGCAGTGAAAGCGGCACATGTTTTTGTTAGCAACCGTCTTTTTACCTCGTTGATTGTGTTTTGAAACCATTTGGTTCGTAAAAGACTGCCTAAAATTGGTCTTTACGTTTGCCGTGGGGTGTGTGTTTCGTGGAATTGTTAGTCTCAGCGTTTTAATTACAACTTTTATGTTTAAGATGTATTTGACAGGTAATTTTATATTAGAAAATACTATACTTTAATGTGTATTAAAAAGTAAATTAGAAGAAAGTGACAACCGGCGTGGCGTAATGGTCACCACACCGGTCCGCCTTTCGGTTCGATTCCCAGCGAGGCAAAAATTTGAATGATGAGTTTCAATATCTGTTCTCGGTCTGGGTGTGTTTGTAATTGTCTTTCTGTGTATCCCAGTATGGAGCTATGAGTATGTGTGTGTGGCGTTAAACTCAGTATAGATTATGCTGGATGGATATTTAATATCTAATTATTGATCGAGTTAAATTACGCGCGACGAGTATTACTGAAATTGATTGATCATCCGTGCTTCGGAGGTTACATTACGCCTTTGGCCCAATTGTTAATGTTAGATAGCAATCGTTAAGCCATGGCTAAGACCTTAATGGCACAAACGTTTCATAAGTAAAGTATCGTCTCCGTTTGACCCATCCACCATATCCGAGGCCAAAGTCTAATACGACCCCCTGGTCTTCAAGCATTGGGATTTAAAGATTTAATTTATTAACACAGAAGAGACAGATAACATTGGTACAATTGTACGTAAAAAATCGCAACAGTAAAAAACTGTGTCGCAGTAGTTTACGCCCATCCCGAAACTGGATAAATTACAATTTTTTTACATTTAACCTTACTATTATACAAACGGAATAAAAAATAAATAAAACGGTACTAAACTAGGTCAAAAAGGTAAACAAGTGAGAGGGGATTAGTATTATCTAGACCTCCTTAACACAGCACAAACCATACCACTTTATTCTTCTAGCCTAGCACGTAGTAAATAGAAGCAACAATTTCATTAGCACATGATATAATACCGGCGGAACGTCCACTCGCTCGATTGGATCCGTCGTCATAATCAGTCGCGGGGACATCTGTAAGGTATCAGCTAAATGATTCGCCGCGTGATAAATGAAGGCACCTTAATAGTCCCCAGTCGACGCTCCGCGTGTGGTCAGGGAAACAGCGGAAACAGCGGAAAATTTTGTTAGAATAAAACAGAGGCAATTGAGACTGAACAATACTATTTATTTTAAATACAACAATTTACAAATTATGATGACACACATTAATAATTAGAGACTACACGACAACGATATGACACAGATCATGCATCGTTACTGTGCGTATGTGGCCATATATTCAACAAAATTCATTTATAATAAGGCTACATAATTACTAAGTACTAAAGAGGTGACCCTCTATGTTTTTTTTAGTATAATTTAATGCTTAAGTAATGCTAATGTGATGGTAAGTGGCAAAGTCTAAGATAGTGGAAGGATTACCATATTCACCTAGCCTAGCCTGGCCTAGCCTATTCACTCTCCTTTTGAAGATTCTGATCGTAACTATCCGAGAACACTGAACCAGGCAGGCTATTCCAATCCAGACTTCCATATTTTAATCCTTAGTATCTTATATCCATATTCCATATTCCAATCCTTCGTGGCATAACGAACGATGAAGCAAACGGCGTCGTTCGTTTTTTAGAAGTTTTAGAGGAGGAGTGGTGCCTATAAATAATAGTACTTAAGTAGAAAAATAAGTAGTTTTATAATCTTGATTTTACGTAAATGTCATCTTGGCGTCCACAATACAGTACACATTTTACCCGGAGCCAGTACAAAGTAACTAAAATAGTTAAGTTGTAAATCTACGCACCAAACACCCAACAAATTATATTTTAGAATAGATGAGATTTAGAAAAATCTATATATAGAAATACTTCGTTGACTTTCTCGTCTTACTTATTTTTAACATTATTTTTTAGTTTTGTAAATTTTTCTGACTAATACTCTTGGTTTACACGAATTTCCATCTATAAACCCTCTACTTTTTATAACATAGGTAAAGAATCTACTCGCAATACGTAAAAGACCACATTAAGTTACAATCCACACGTTTATTGGCTGCACAGGCTCGTCCAAGATAGTGGAAAACACTTGTATTAGCGGAGGTTTTCTTCGGACAGCGGGCACCTGTCACGTACAATCCTTGTCGCGAGATGTCGTCTGCTTTGTAACACCGCGGCTCGTTTATGTCACCACTTTCACTTATCTTCGTGTCACACAATTGCGCGTTCGTCATGTCATTTCGTTCTGTTGTCACATAAGTAATGACTACTTTTGGCAATGATCATTTTCTATCATTAATGTAATTATGTGTACAAATGAATCAAATTGGAGTGTCTGTTTGTAATATTAAAGTAAACGGTTTTTACTGAATGCGTATGTATACATATACCAAAATAACATTTTTTTTACAATTTTTGTCTATCTGTCTGTTTGGTCCGATTAATCTCAGGAACGAGACTTTCACATCTCCTACATATAAACTATAAGTGGGCCAAATTTCATACTCCTCCGTCCGCGAAATTTTCGTAAAAAGGGGTCCAAAGTTTTTGCTTCACGTATTAATATAGATTTACATAGAACTAGTGGACATACCTACATAGTTCTACATAGGAACAAACAAAACGCCCGCTAAACAGTTCCACGGCAAGTTTTGGCGCTCTGGTGGGAAATACGGGAAACACCACCGTAGAACTGCGGACCATTTTTGGCGGACTAGTTGTCAGGTGGTGTCTGTCAGAATTAGCGTCCGGTGTAACTGCCGGCCTGAGCACTGCGACCGTAAATTAGATCCCACTCGGACTGTACAAGGGTTGAACTTGTTTCCGTTGTTGTACACGACACGATAAAAATATCGTGTAATACCTACCTGTTATACTGAGTAAATGAGGAGTAAGGAGTAACGAGTAAATGAGTAGTGAGTAGGGACGAGTAAATGAGTATCAAGCAGTGACGAGTAGATTAGTAGTAAGTAGTGAGGAATAAATGAGTATTCAGCGGTGACGAGTAAATGAGTAGTAAGTCGTGACAAGTAAATGAGTAGTAAGTAGTGATGAATAAATGAGTTACTTGAGATACGGATTACTTGTGGGGTTACCGTAGTTATCAATGAGTAATCCTAAAGGCACCAGTTAGCTTGAGAACCAGTTTCTTTCTTTCACTTCTTTTCTTTCTTATTCGGCAACGCGCTAGTAATGTTTTCGGTGTTGCTGATATCCATGGGCTACGATGACCACTTACAATAATGTAGCTCGTATGCTTTTTGTCCTATAATAACATAAAGGTATCAACCGACCAAAATAGCACAAGGATAAAAATAAAGTATGACCTGGTACTCTAGTCCTCCACCGAAACACGAAGAATCGTTGGAGAACTGACTCAAGCAAAAAGGTTGATAGTTTTACGGTAACACAATAACAATAATGATACTTTTTAATGATTTAATTTGCAATAATATTTAATACAATCCTTACAACTTAGCTGGTGGTATTTTGATAGAGTTATGAATAAGCAGACGTATAGCATAGATTAGTTAACATTACCTGAGTGTTTGCGTGCTTCGGAGGGCACGTTAAGCCGTCGGTCTTGCTTGTTATCGTAGATAGCAATCGTCAAGCTATGTCGGAGGCCTTCGGGTGACTTAAAAACTTCTGACTCATAAGTTGGCAATCCAATTGACGAATCCGCACTGAAGCAGCGTGGTGGGGTATGCTCTAGACCTCCTCAGTGATGACGAGAGACCGGTGCTCAGCATTGGGCTATTTATGGGTTGAAGTCATACATCAAAGAGATTATATTTATAACGCCACACACTCATAGTTCCACACTAAAATACCCCGTGTCATAAGTGCAGTAGACAACACAGAAAGACAATTACACGCACACCCAGACCGAGAACAGAAATTTAAATTCATCATTCAAATTGTTCCTCATCGTCGCCGTCCTCGTCGTCGAGATCGATATTTAGGTAGGTACCTTCAGAATTCGTGAGGTTTTAATTATTTATTTAAACTTTATTGACCACAATAAATATTACGGTACAAATGGCGAGCTTAATGCTTAACGCATTCTCTACCAGCTAACCATCGGGCCAAACTGATATACACGAAGAGCGGTTTAATCTGTAAAACAGAGTGATAACAATATGATATAGATAAGATATATTAAATTATAATTACATTTGCACACAAATACACAATAATATAAATATAAACAATATTGATGTAAATACACAATAATATAAATATATTTAGTGTTCAGTTTTGTCGATGGCTAGACTGAATGTTGTCTATGTCTATGGACAGTCGTTCTCTCGCCGTGGAGTTAGTAAAGCTTTGAAAATTACCGTGCCGCGTCGCACCGTGGACACTGGGTATAAAGCACGGGCCATAGACTTTTAATCAATCTGCACGAGCGGCGCGGGACTAGCCGCTTAATTAAAACCATAAGGAAAATTCGCTCGGTCGAAAACGACTCCCGTTGTCTATGACTGGTTTTTTGGTTAACTCCCATACCAATGTCAACTCCATACAGTTTTTGTTTTTGGATCTTATTAAATTTGAATTCATCTGCTGCGCAACGATTCGTAGTTACAATATAGTTACCGCTATTGGGAAACTGAAAGAGAAAGAAATAATTTTTTTATATATTTTATTTAGGGTTTAAGAATCTTTATTTCTCAAAAGAATCAATTTTTCACTTACATGATAAACTTATATTTTAAGTAATACGATAAACCAAGGGCTTTTATATTTATAACAATATTAAAATAATCAGAGTTGACAAGTTACTGTATATTTTTAGATTATTCTTCATCGTTTTTATAAGGACAATTTTCAGGTAAAACAAGTGGACCTAGAAATACAGAGTATTTTGTATAAGAATACCTAATAAAATATAAAAGAGTAATAAAGGTTTTTATAAATTCGATTCCTAAAAGTATAAAAACTGGTACGAGAATAAAAATACATTTAAATATCGGAACCAAGTCGTAAAAAACAAATGTGGCAAATAGCTTAATTACTATATAATACGGATTCATACATTTTTTATTAGATCAAAATTTTAATCTAAACCAGTTTCGAAGCCACTTAAACACACGAAATTTTATCAAAATTGGTCCACTCGATTAGCAAGAGTTCAGTGACATACTCACGAACAGAAGAATTACATATATAAAGATTTTGATTCATCATTATGGACATTAAAAAATAGTAATAGTTTAGTTAACACAACTTATACAACTTAACTTACACAATTTAACTCACCTACCGAAGGTTGACTGGGAGAGAATGCTCTTACCATTAAGTCCGCCTTTGTACCTCTACTCTTTTTAAGGTTCAAAAGTTTAATAAATAAATAAAACTTATATTG
>DWJN01000778.1:0-21178 GCA_018248895.1 Carystus phorcus
GGTGGAAAATAGCCGATTGCGAAGATTGTAAATATTTTTATGTAATTAGCCAACACTCCACCAATCCGCATTGGAACAGCGCAGTGGAGTATGCTCTAGACCTCCTCAGTGATGAGGAGAGACCCGTGCTCAGTAGTGGGTTATTAGTGTTTGAAGGCAATTAGATAACAAAGGAGCGGACGAGCTGATGGTAAGTGGTCATCGTTGCTCATGGAAGTCAGTAACACCGAAGGGATAACCGATGTGTCTACCAAGGAAGAAGAGAAAGAATGTACAAATTTTCAGGCGCCCAGCCGAAACTAAACGAGTCATTTTCCAATTGAGTTAAGCAAGAGCGTGGTAGCTAGCCCAGGCAAGTTTCACGGTATGATGTTATAATAGTATATATATTAATAAATTTTAAGACTACTCATGGCAGGGCTTTGTTTAAGCGACGGCGAAGTTGACTCTCGAAAGTGCTTGTTAAAACCAACGTCGAATAAATGATGTCATGTAACAAATGCTATAACGAATTATGCTTTTCGGTGTGATATTTATAAAAATCGTTTATTAACAAATTGAATGTTTCATAATAATAACACAGCATCTAATATGAATACATTAAACAGAAAACGAATATATCAAGAAGATTGTTAAGTACCAACAAAATTCATAAAGTAAAGATAAGGGTAAGAAGATTTTAAATTTGAATAAAAGATAACACAAAAGAAGAAAAGAGAATCAGGATCTCAAAAAATATGATATCAGTATCTCACTCTTATGTGATATTTCTGAGGAATTACATCTAACGCCTAATTTATAATCGCAGCCAACACCAGTTTATTGTCCTAATAAAAGGTTGTTTGAAGTAATTGGCAGAAACAGCAGATTTGGTGGTGATGAAAAAACTACTTAAAAGAACGGTTATTTACAATGCACTAAAGTAAACGAGCGTCACTTTATATGATAAGATACACAGTTTTAATAAACAAACTCAATAACTATCAGTTATCGCCACACCTTTTAATAATTTTGCATAAATTGTGGTGTCTGTAATTTGTGCCGTTTTTAGTGAGAACAACTGCAATGGAATTCATATTAGCAATCGACTTTAATAACATATAGTATACATATGGAATAGAGGACTATATTATGATTGGATTATTGCTACATTTTACGATCTTTTAAAAACCCGAAATACCTTACTTACTTCATATTCAAAATCATCGGCATTAATTTTTGCCTTTTTGTAAGTTTTAACCATATTTTTTGACAGTGAAGTGGTAAACAACTGCGTAGTGCGATTTTCCTGGGTTAAAATGACTGGCTGATTTGCCTTCACGTCTTCGCAGTTCATTGTCTTATTGCGTGTGATCATGCCTTACGTACAATATATGTATAGTGGTACAGGCGTTTAAATTTTTATCTCTTACAAAACAATATAACCTCTAGTTCACATTTAGTGACTGAAGTAAAGATAGAATCATACAAATCTGCCACAATATGATGTATAGAAAGTTTATGGCTTCAGGCAAGACATTGCGTTACGGTTCTTTAGGTTTCATTATTATTTAGGTCATCATTATATCGTCATTAGTATAATATGATTATATTTTACAATACAAATACTAAACACAAATCATCGGTCAATACAAAAAAATTGAGTCACGATGTTGCGATTATTCAATTGCCGAATTAATCATCAACTAATTGTAACAGATCGCTGACCAACGTGTTATTGTACTTGTCATAGATTAATACTAATAAAAAAAACCTTAACATGGGCATATTTTTGCAAAAATAAATAATTGAAGATCTTTCCTTAACTTCAAAAGCCTAGCCTACAAACCAAATTAGGCACGCCGTGGTATCTACCGTCCGTATATCAATCGCTTGCTAGTAACATAACAAATGCATTACTGATCAAGAAAGCTAAATATTACGGTTGAGCTTCAACTATATTGAACGGTATAGAAAACAGATGACCGTAATGAATTTGACAAAAATTACGAGGCATCTCGATGCACACAAGTCCAAAGAAATGTTGTAACTTGTAACAGAAACTCAACTGCACACAATAAACGTAACAGTATGTTGTTGTAAATAAGTTTCGTAAATCATAAAACGAATCCTGTTTTCAAGGTTTGCAATAACGGCTCCCCGCAAAGCGATGGTGTAAATAAAGTACCTCGGGAGGACATCGACCCGAGTGGATCAAATCGTATTCAAGTTGCATTAATAATGTACTAGTTCCATTTTACAATACCGTATGGGTTCATTGTACATAGATAAAATACGGGTGATTCATTAGATGACGTTGATAACGTTTGATATACCTAGATATATAAGTAGTAACAACTACTATTTATATTAATAGTAAGTGTCGCCAATATATTCGTTTATTCAAGATATATATATATGAAAATTTTGATGTTTGCAATATATTATCGTAACAATTTATTCCATATGACCTCAGAACATTGACCCCGACGCTGCTATGTACGTCAAATGTTTGATTTTTAAGTATGTTTGTAAAAAACAGTATCACAAAATCTGAAGATTTATTGAATTGAAAGTATAATGGATCAAAATCGATTCCGTATAATGTCTAAAATATAACCTCAATGTATTTTTTTGTTTACAATGTCGTTTACACATCTACTCGAGTCCATCACATGGCAAGGATACTAAATACTGATACTAAAGGAGTTAATTAGATATGGGTCTACACAATTTTAAACACACAATTAATTACAACAGTACTGTTATAAAATCAATCACACTTTATAGACGATTCTCTCTAGTGACTTAGATTTATATATATTTTTATCATATTTTAATTATATAAAATAGTAAGTCTGTATTATAAATCAACTTATAAAGTAAACGCGGAAAAATTATGCATAATTTATTAGATACGGTCCAATGTTCATTTTAGATTAGAAATATAAAGTTAGATGCTCTTTAAATTTAGTGCAATTATGATTCAAGGGGTTTTTCGGTTTACTTTCAGGCGTCTATACAGAACGTTAAATAAAAGAATCATATAGTACCATTAAGAAAATTATAATAAAACCCCGTTATAGAAACAGGAATCCGATTATCGTCAAGGGCCCGAATATAAAGTTTTCTAAACAAGACTCCAAGTGCGTAACATGCGTAAGGGACATCGCACCTGGGGAGGTACACTCGCTAGCGACTGGAACCATTTCTATTTTTACACTGTCCACTCTATCTTATTTACTATTCTCGTCCGCGACTCATTGAATTGTGGTTATTATGTGCAACTTGGATATGTGCCAGCCAGTCTCGGACTTAACACACCGATAGCGAGATATTCGAGGAATGATATTATGAGGGTGAAATGCTTCAGAGAAATCATCTCGCGATATATTCCAAGCGGCTTCTTTATATTGATCAATCACAATGTCAAGGATGTTATAACATGAAACTGTATATCCGGAATTATAGCGAAATTTGATTGATTCTCGAGTCAAGGTAAGATTCCATATTAAATTAAAATTCATCAAATTGACTCAGAATAAATCGTCGTGGAATATACGCAAAACATATAGTATAATCAAGATCAAGTCTCGCACGCAATGCGATGCACGTGCTAGATGCATTGCGTTGGTCACCCCCAGTTATTGTAACTAGAGTACCGTTCTAGTTAGTTGCACGGTATAGAAAAATACAAGTGTGATTATTTCAATTGTTTTGTGACAGAGTTAGAACGGATCGTCGGGGTCATTTACATACGATATGGGCAAGTGGCTCGCGACGAGCAACAAGAGAAGAGATCACGTCAAACCGGCAAGCGAGTCGAGCGGTGGCTACAACCAAACCGGTTGACGGCGCCGGCCGTCGGGCTCGGGGATCGCCCGGGGATTATCACCTTGTAAACAACATTACATTTTTTTTTCTGCAAACGCCACTTCAACTAGGGGTTGGACATCAACAAACAACAGTTCGTTAGCAAGCGGAGAAATTCAAACTTTAAAGGAGATTATCGGAGTAAACAATAATGTAGCCTTGGCTAATTTCAGTGTTGTCCAGCAGGTTCAATTGTCTCGATTAATTTACTTTTCGAAATATTAAAGGTAAAAAGTTTATAGACCACCAACCGCAACGGCAGGCAGCAAAACGAAATCGGTAAAGTGGGTCATCATATAATTTCGCAAGCGTATCGAGTGCCGCAAGCGTTAACTGGTACGCTTGAGGCAAGTCAAGGCGACGCCCGCTCCTGGCGGTTCAGCATAGCGCCTTCTTAAACTTTAAACTATTTAAAATATTTACATCCTTCACGTCTAACTAAAACATTAATACTACAATGCGAGATAAGAATATAAGATAGTTTTAACTCAAACGAGTGTTTAAGCAGGTCTTGCACGATGAACTATTAACTAAGATTAAGGTTTACAAAAATACGAACTGTGCCTGGCGCCCGTTGCTTCACATATTAAAAATTCAAATTTCAAGAAAAAACAGTATGTATATAACACAATCGTATTGATTCTGTTCATTGAAATACGGGTAGTCCGATCGATCAGCAAGAAACAACATTTTTTATTATTGTAACTCATCAACTATGTACCCGATCAGTATAATTTTGGTACCAAAATCTTTTTCAGATATTTTGAACAAAATTAGTAAGACGTCAGTGATTTCAGAGTCTATAAAAGACAAATGAACAAACAAACATAGATTTTATTTATATATATAATAATTCTTGTATAAATATTATACACGCAAGGTTGGTTAACATTAAAAATATGAATAATATAATTTTAGCAACATGTAAACCTCTAATTATCCAAATGTCAACCATGTCATCACAACACATATCAAAACTTCGCAATTAAAAGGTTGTATACAGTGAACATAGGTACAAGCGGCAGCAATCATTTATTTCCTAACGTCCATTTTCTAATTCTTTTTAAGATAAGGTCATTGAATTATGTAAATCATTCAAGTACGTGCTGTTATTATATCATCCATCATAAGAAATGTCAGATGAAATAAAATTGAATCTAAATATGGTATTGAAAGTAAGATGGAACTTGTGATTAGTTAAACGGTTAAGCCTTAAACGACAAGTTACGTATAGTACAAATGGAACCGCCTTACATATTTAATTAATAATCTTTAAAACTAAACGTTATCATTGACACTGATAATTTAATGAGTAATTGGAATAATTTTGCATTTTAATATTATGTAAACTGTAATTTAATACACATAATATTGGGTTACGTGCCTATGACGCATCAAAATTCGTGAAATTACTTCAGTAATATTATAAAGACAATTGAGTAAACAAAATTGAAACAACGACAAAGTATAATTTCTTACAGTAGGCTGATTTCTTACGTTACGCACAATAACCATCTCCTGGATATTATAGAGTAGTACCGAATTTCATTAAATAATTACCTAAATCAATTTTCCTTCATCATAACATAACACCACGGGGACTCAACATTGCGAACAAGTAAAAATCACACAGAGCTTGTTATTGGTTATAAGTTGTGCAATTCTCGTTAGTTTTGAGAACTAGTATTTACTTTCTTTTTTCTCCTTTCTTAGCTGGCAACGCGTTGGTGATGGCTTTGATGTTGTTTCTTTGAGCGACGGTGAATACTTAAGATTAGATGGCTCGTGTCTTCTCCAGCTATTTCAACTTATACTGAGAATACATTCAACCAGTTCCTTTTATTATCAAGCCTTATTTATTTTACACCAATTCGAGGAATATTCCTTTATAACAAAACATCTGAATAATATCTTCACTCTGAAGACAGGAATATGATGACTTGCAAGTTAGTTTTGCATTCGTTAGTTGTTGCAAATTAATTTTCAAACCACAACACAAGATGGTGACACGTAAAATATCATCACGCGTCATTCAATACGATGACATTTAAAAAGTGATTGAAATAAATTACTTACCCCCTCATTTCCGGGTAAAAACTGTATCTTAGGTTTGGCCAATTTATCCTGAAACAAAGAAAATAAGCTGATTAGCGATGCATTTTGACCATTTTCAAATGACTCCAATGATGAATGATGCATTCTGAACATTTTCAAATCAATCCAATTCAGCTGAAGTACAATAATAATGTGTTTTAGCGTTTATGACATTATCAACAATGAATTTAGCTAAATATGTAAACTGATGTCAATGACGTATAACATTGTAAGATAAGTCGATGGCTTAGGTTGTGAACAGGCTTACAAAGACCACAATAGCTTAGCAGAACTTTTGAATATTTATATATTTTAAGATGATCCGAAAACTATTAAGAAAAATATCCTACATTCTTCTTGACATTATGACATCGTTACTATCATTATTTTTACTTACATGATTCTATATTTATTGTTTTATTTAATTTTTGACATCTTTTTGTAGTTTCCGATAATATTATTTTTATTTAATTAAATTTCAATTTTTGTTTTTTAATATCACTTAATTATAATAATAATCTGTTGCTTTGAATGTAGTCGTCGCTTTTAATTGTACTGGCGCTTAGTATGTGACTGTAGAATGAATAACTAATTATAAATGTATAGTAATGATGTACAATATGTAAGCGATCAATAAATATGAAATGTTTTGGAAGAGATACGAAGATTTACGTGAGCAACTGGTGTGAGTACTGCGACGGTAGTCAACTCATCTTATCTGTCTACTTAGGGCATAAAACAAATTGCATGTATTCTAAACTTAAATAAATACTCACACACGAAACTGCACATGAAATACAGTTACCACAAAGAAAAATACAATATGACGCATGACGGTAAAGGGAAGTTCAGTGCAAAACGTAATAGCTACATTTGTAATAGCCAGCATTATTTGATCGTACACTTCAGTTGAGTACTATGAATCATGAATCATCACAAATTGACCAAAGTTCTTTAAAGGAAAAACAATTAAAAACGCACCTTACCATTACACGAATATCTATTCTCCTACACTCACACAAAAGATAATCTACTAATGAATAGACTCCATCGACTACATTTCATAACAACGTAGTATCTACTTACAGTAAGTTTAAGCATTGCAGTTTTTGTTATGTAACAAAAATTTTGCAATTTGTTAATAACAACGAACGATTAAATTTTCATAGATTAGAAGATAATAATATGTGTAGTGAAAAGTTTCTTTTAGCAAACGTTCATAGGGTAATCTTTATAATTACTAACATTGTAATTAGACGACAAAAAGTCAAACTAGTTGGGCAACTAGTCGGGCTGGCCACAATGAGCAAGTGTCGGCTAGTCGTGGCGTTGCACAACCGGCGATGGTCGAACGCGAGAAACATAACTAGGCTGGGGCGGCAGCAGCGATGATGTAAACTTAAAAATTGCTTTAGTTACTTACTTAACAACTGAGCTCGATGTGAAATTTAAAGAGTTGCATCGCGGTCTTACTGTAAAAGTGGGGGTGACCCGGAACTACGGGGCATCCGATGTAGTGATGTTCAAAGGTCCGTTTTATAAAGCTTTTTTAGTCAATTATAGCCGTCAAACGTGCAGAGTTAAATGGTAACCATCTCCCATTAAAGGTGAAATACATTAAAAGTGACACTGACGCGTTACAAGCCATAAAAGAAGCAGTTCCTTACAACTTGCTAAATAATAAAAACGCTATGTACATTTACTCTTATACATCTCGTGATAATCCCCACAATCGACGCGAGCGCTCGTATCAAATCGTGAATTTAAAAACAATTTACACGAATTGAAACGAGTTGCGAATGCCAAACTAGTTCCAATCGGCAAGGTCGTAAAAGTATTAAAGTTATAAGCAGTTGAATTTTAAAAATGTTAAATGAAGTTCAATAGAATAAAACAATTCTTTTAATGATTTAAAAGTAACACACAATCCTTTCCGAAGCATTAAATAATAACTTATTATTTCACCGATAAAATATATTTTACGTTCGGCTATAACTTTTGGATTATGTAACTGTTACTAATACTATTGTTAATTCATATTGTGTGTAACTAGCAAACTTCGTAACTGGATGGTACGCGTATAGTTTTAAAGAAGTTTTTTTAATTTTTCTGTACCGCGGGTTAACATGTTTATTAAACTTTCTCAGCAACCAAGGTGCCCTTTTACTCAATAACACCACGACAATAAAAACATGAAAAAAAAAGAAAATCGCCAAGAGACATCAGTCAACATAACCTGCTTAGGAGCAACAAGTAAAACTGTACATAGCTTATAGAAAATTTGTTTAACATTTCACCCAACATGCTGTTAAATGTTACGAGAATCAATTTTTTTCGAACATAATATGTAGTGTTTTAGTATAACAATCCGCCATTATAATAAAAACTGTTAAACACAAAATTTGTTATTTTAAATTTATTAAATTTTGAATATTCAATTCTGATATAACCAAGGTAAATATTTTACATAAAACAATGAGTATCATTTAATAGAAGAGATAAGTATAATTAACTAATTACCTAATTCATTATTCGGTATAATCATGAATAGACGATTAATGAATAAAAACTATTATTTAAATAAAATAAGAAGTTATTCATTACGCTAAGCTCGTATAAGCTCATAACAAATGTTACGCACATTGTAAGACATATAACGAGTTGCATAAGCGCTTAATTAACACATTTGAATATGTGCTAATGCAGTTTTAGGTATGTTGTCTAGCCGTTCACTATAAGTGTCTAACATTGTAAAGATGAATAGTAAAGTGGGACAAAACTTATACGCTTTTAGAGTTCCGTAGTCAATAATGAACCTCGATCCTCGGCCAAGCCCAGACAATTTTTTGTATAAATAGTCGAGAAACGAGCAAGTGAGCCATTTGATGGTAATAAGTCACCGCCAACCATCACTAAAAACAAAGGTATCATCGATAGGTTGACGGTCAATAGCGAAGAGAAAATACTAGCTCACAAGTCCCCTGCGGAAAGAAGTTATTTAGTGGCGGATTCAAATAAAGTGGTATCTTGAAAGACAACGATAACAATACTAATATATGGAAAACAAGACATTTAAAAGGCAAAGCCCTACTCCATAGCAGGCCAGCTTCTGTCGCCTCTTACGACTGGTCTGCCGGCATGAGATTGAGCTCTGAATTCTAGGCCGCCCCAACGCGGTCAATAACAACTAAGCTATAATTTGACACGAATACATAAATTTATCAGGCCTACAGTGTTGATAAATGTTCTTTTTTATGTGAAAAATTTGCAACGAAGTTAAATGGGGAACTTTCACAGGTAGCCAGAATTAACAAGTTGACGAATAGCCAACGACGGCCAATTACAGAACCCAACAGAGTAAGTGGACTGTACGCATTTGGCCAATGCTGTGACACCGGTGTAAACTTAACAGGGGAATGAGTTTTTAGACTTTATTTATTATTTTAATCTCTGCTACACCAACGTGTTACCATAGTCACCAAGTTTGCCCCGGCCTAGTATCGAACCCCCCGTGCCGTATATACACAGGCAAGATCAATACAACTACGCTAGAGAGTTATAGAAAAACCACAACCAAAACCGCAGCCATACCAGTTGTATAGTAAAAAGAAAGTTTTTAAAATCTCATGTTACGATAGATTTTATGAACATCATAAACATACGCATTATATTATATATACATGCTTTTGAATGAGAAATATATTTCGAATCGATTTCATATGTGACGTTATTTATTCACTTTAAGCTAACTTAAAGTCTTGTCTAAATGTCTAAACATTGACGAAAACATATTTCATACATAAAATGGATTCTATTTCTTTATTAAAAACAAACGATAAATAATTTATATAAAAAAATTATATAACTAAATGTAATTACATATGCCTTTAATAGTAGTTCGGGAATTATTTCCTTTTTATAAGTCAACAAATAATTACGGCCTTGCGTTCAATCAAAAATCTTGTATAGAGTTCGTGTGAGGCAACCGAATATCGGTATGACCTTACTGGAATAAGCCGGTGACCTCTAAAGCAAAAGCTTTTATAAGCCTGTTTTAGAATCAGAGAAAATTAAGTTAACATAAACCTATTGGCTAAATTTTCAAGTACCTCCGGGGCAGTGTCAAGAGATTGACTTAACAATAATATTGATAATGTATTCATTACGTGAAATACTACCATCAAACGAGGGGCGGGGTTCTGCCACCTCTTGCGACACCGCAGTCTACCGGCATCGAATCGGGGTCTGTATTCTAGACCGCTTCAATACGGTCAAAGTAACAAAATTAAAATAAATTTAAATTCCAGAATTCTAATTTGGAACAATACCCAAATAACACAGGTGATCATTTAGGTGTGGCAACAATGAAACGACGTGAAATGTTCTATTTTTGAACTTAACTTATGCTGTAACTTTAATGAAAGCATGGTGGCTGTATTTAGATGCTCGGGGAAATACAGGAAAGTCGCACAATAAAAAAAATATGTATATCATATTTTAATACTTATTATCCTATTCCTCATGAAGACAAAACCAAAAACACAAAAATCATAAAAATTACTCCAACCGTTTTTGAGGTATAAATTGTGTAACCAACACGTGTTCATTTTATATATATATACATAGATTGTAATATAGTTTTTTTTTTATCAAATATTGACCCTTTCGAAACGATGCAATGTTCGTTAAAAATTTACTATTTTTCGCGATGAAGTATTATAATACGACACGATAATATTCTAGATTTATGACAAAGTAAAACCTTGACGTGCGTATCTATTAATTTTTTTCATTAGGTATGTCAATAAATATTATAACAACCTATGGTTTGAAGAAGACTTAACTGAATCTTTCTTTACTACTTTGTTTATAAAATAAATATGCTTTAAGATCCGGCATTTAGTGTAGGTAGGTTAATAAGAGCGGTATTAATGTTACGAGTTGTTTTTTTATAATCGATGTAAAATCGTTCGGATCATCTATTTTTCACACACAGTTTAGATAATAATACTACGATTCAGATAAGATATTTTATCATACAGCTTATTAATATATCAACCGATATGAGGCTATGGAAATATTCTGCATTAAAATGTCAATATACCGTTACATGATATCTTTAAGATAAACACGATGATTTGAACTAAGGTCTACATAGTATTGTCGTTTAAATATCATTAAATGTTTAACTAAATTCGATTAATAAGGAAAAAAGTTTCTAATGACATAAATTCAGTATACAAACATTTCATATTCATTATGTTGTTTTAAGTTATAAAAAATACTCATTAAATTAAAAAAACACATCATCGTTTTTTGTAGTTTGTAGTCATATTCATATCGTTCAATAATAAATGTGTAGAAAAATTCGCATGGTGTATATGTAACGACTAGTGATATAACAAATTGTGTGGGCCGCTAAGAATTTTAATTATTTTATATAATTTTCGTCTTGTAATATACGATATAATATAATGTACATATTACGATATCATAACACGTGATAAACACATCTCAGATAGTTCTATAAAAACGATTTCTAAACTATGACAAGATATTTTCGTGGCTGTAATAAGTATAAATATTAACCTTTTCAGACATATAATAATTGTAATACAATACTCGATAGGGCTTCATTAATGATTATTAAAAATATTTATTTCCGAAACGTCAGAACTCTTATACTAAAACTAACATACGTTATTCTTCTTATGCACAGTTTTTAAAATAAAAACTTACACATTCGTAATACCGCACTAGATTTCCTGTGACGTGAATGTGATCGATACAAATAACATATTATCACAAATAACTATCTGTCACATAAATGTTTGCTTCGCCTCGGACCGAACCCCAAACTGCAAATTTATTTAAGTAATAAAACTAAGACAATAAAAAAAAGAAATACTACTTTTTCTTTAAATCCCTAGGATTATCCGAACTGGAGCAACATGGAGGAGGTGCTCTACTTCTCCATACTGATATGAGACCCGTGCCCAATAGTGAGCCATTAATGGTCTGAAGGTAAATTTACAATTAATGAAGGCTTTGATTTCTTATCTCATAAAATTAATTGCTTATAAAAATATGTTCTACCGCTGAAAGCGACTTGGCCTAAACAATCTTTAGATGAATAACAAGGACAGATATATCGTAGCCACAATCAATTCAATGTCATCTTTACGTTCCTGAGGTCTACAAAATAAATTGTAGTGCTTAAGATAATATGGTTATAATGTTGTTAGATAGTTATCTATAAATATCACTAAAAGCCGCAATTTCTAGTATTACACTATATACTAGTTAATTCATTTTTAACTACGCAATAGATTTTGATGTAGTTTATACTGTAATTTAGCAAATTATTTCCGGAAGGTTTGTCACATTTATGATACATATTTATGAGAAGTTCACGCGTTACCGTAGCCAATTTAAGCCGGATTGGCCACGTGCCTATTTGACAATACCAATCAAAACGAGCTTTTCAAATGTAAGCAATGTTTTTACAACAATATGTAATCACTAATCATAGTTTCGTCATCATTCTAATCAAAATAACTGTAATTAAAATAATAATATACATATACTTAAATGGCATACTCGCTTTTTTATATGTTGTATCTATGTTAATCTGCCTTGCCTTGCAATATGTTTTCTATATGCTTTAACTTCCAACGTCTATTGTCCTACAAGTATGTCAAGCAAAGAAGCGTAATAATATCATGAATTATTGTGGTCCACCAAAGAAAAGTCTTCTTAATTATACACTTTATAAAACTATAGTAAATTATGCAATAGTATGTAATGTGTTATTCATTAGAGGAATATCAAAATATTTGTACAATTATAAAGTAGATAATGATAATGACTATTTTTGGATATAAGGAAAATATACATATAACTGGTTTTATTAATACCAAAGTAAAGTTTTTAATAAAATTATTTTACGCATTTCAATTAAATATTGTAATAATCAAGTTTTTGTTCTATATTATTATTAGTAACTACCGATATCTGTTTTTTTTCTTGTGTTCTCTTTTAACTACATTAGTAAAAGTGACCTTTTGTGAGTTCATGTCCATTTATTATTTTACGTAATAATGCAGTGTCAACAAGTGTATATTACGGTATTTATTGATCGTTGTAACTAAAAAGGTTGCTTTACTCACAGAGCTGACCATTCACGGTTGCATTGAAATAGGAACAGGTTGTTAATTATAAATATTGACATAGTATTATAAATATTCCATCAAGGTATGTACCCAGTTTAACACTAGTAGCTGCCCTTGCTTCACTTTATGAAATCTCCACCTTGGCAACCCAAGTAATGAAAATTTTGTTCAGGCATTATATAGGTTCATAAAACGTCTATTACATTTAAATATTTATGATTTTAAACTTTTTTTTGAACACTCAATAGCGGGTACCCACTACTATTAAAAAGTACTGAAACGTTATCCGACCTAAGCTGTACCTAATGATAGGTACAAGTTTCACGTTTAAACGTTTTCTAGTGATGGCGGATACAAATAAATCATCTCAACATTTTTGATATAACCATGCAAGATTCTTTTGATTTCAGTACAATTATAACACACCTATACAAAATTGCCCACAGATTTACTTAACAATTCAGTTACCTTATAGCTAACTGTTTGCCAAGATAAGAAAGTGTAAAATCACGAGATGGGGCTCAATACAATAACACGAAAATCTTGCTTCATGGAAAAACGTCAATGCACATAAGTACTCAGTAAGTACTAGGAACTTACGCTAATATCACATCAAGTGCTTAATTTTTTATATCGGCTACTCTACTTTTCTTTTAAGAATAATAAGATATCCTCTACTATTGCATGCCCTTTAAATAATAAAAAAAGATAAAGGTAAGGCTAGTAATAAAAAATAAGTATAAAATGAAGGGATTCTAAACAACGTTATTATGTAACAGCAAACGTAATAATACAAGAAAAGAAAAATTAAGCCAAAGATCTGAATGCAACGGTTAAAGAACGAGCGACCAATAAATAAATTTCAAATAATGAGAAACAGGCCCGTAAAGAATTTTAAAATATTGTTAAAAGCTACCGCGGCTACCTGAGGTACTGGAGACGGAAAGCAGTCGTCCTCGCGTGTCCATTCTACACAAGTAACGATTAAATATTGTGAATCTAGCTCGCCACCAATTAATCCAATTACTTATTCATCTCTTTATTTCAATTCATATCTTTCATTCGTCTGTCCTGCATTCTGCAAAAACATTTTAGAATCAAATTAACAAAATAATGAAATTAACAATTATACATACAATTCTTAACGAAATTAGATTTTATTCGTTCCTTTTATGTGCGTTATAAAAGGTGATTTATCAGCTTCCTACTTTTTGTTCATGTGTCTCATAAGTCATTAAATACTTTTTCATTCAGGTGTCATAAGTTTTTACCGTAGGGTCGGAGCCCATATCGAGATGATCACCTCATCGCCCGTCATTCTATTTAACATCTAAGTTCTATAATATTTCTGTATCAAAGGACAGCTTTCGACGCCCTCTTAATATTTAAACAAATCTGGAACATAATTTAAGTTTCTGCCTCTAGTGTTCCCTGTTCGCTAGGATTACGCAAAGTGGGGCCGTGCAAGACCTAGCTTGACATTTCGCAAACTGGTTTGGTTTAACTATTTCAGACGTAAGACAGAACACAGGTGTATAAAAGGCTAGTTATTTAATTGAAAGTTCACTGAATAAAATTGTACTCGTTTAAAACTATTTCATACTTATGCCAAATCATACAGGGATTGCAACATTTGGTTGCCATCAAAACTAAGTACCTGATGCGAGAGGAACCTTTTTTTGATATAATTTCACATATTTCACGTACAGCATCTGGTTTTCAATTTCCTGTGTTACTGATAAAGGTGTGCACAATAAAAATCAGTACATAAAAAAAGATGTTTTGAAAGTGATTTCAAAGTTTTTGAATCTACTTATCTATTATCTAACACTACTTTCTACGGTGAAACCCAATAATAATATAAATTATTTAAATAAAAATGTAATATTTGAAACGAGACGGACCATAATCGTATGGCGCCTCGCTAACATGTACACGTGTGTTAAAATTAATAAATACAACATATGAATGTAGATTTGATTGTTAATCTACGAATTTGCATTTATGGCGGAATAAAATTTTCTATCCGAATTGATACGGTTCACATTTGTTGATGTTAATGGCATAAACATCACTGTTTGACGTACCTATTGTTTTAGTCAACTCAGCTGTCAATCATACACGTCATGATAAGAAATTACAGATTTATTAAAGCACCATAAACAGGTTTACAATTGTATGTTCATAAACAGTGAGATTAGTTAAAATCTGTGTCGCCACTGTTTATGCCCACCTCGGAGTATTATGTACATAAATAAAAACTTTACAATTTTATTTTTATCATTGTTTCCGATAATACCAATAATAATATTAACGGCCTAATATTACGCGAAGCGTAATCGAAGCGCTCATAATCCGTCTCGCGTTGATCCTAAGCGGTCGTCAGAGTTAAGTAACTGTACGGTCGGTACCTGGGTGGGTGACCGCTAGTGGCTAACATTTCTTTTCGTTTCTGTGCTTCGGAGGGTACGTTGACCCATCGGTCCCGGTTGTTATAGTTGACTAGAAGATAAATTATTATTGAATGGGAAGAAATAAAAAATTATATTACAATAATTTTATTATCATAACGTAAAAGTTAAGTTTAAAACACATTTTAACCCATGTCTTTATGTCGTCGTCTGATAATCATACCATACAATTGAACTCATACCTTAATAAAGCTTTTTTTATTATTTGATATTTAAAACCGCGACATCGAATTGTATTTTCTACAAGAACCCGGTATTTTTAATGTAATTGTTTTGCGACGGTATAATTATCAATATTATAGAATTTATCAACACTTAAATGTTTGAAATTGCACTGTAAAGAGTATTTTGTATCACATTGTAAAGAGGCGAAATGACACAAATTACGTTACCTATTTTTATTAATAAAAATTACAATTAAATCTTATAACTAGCTTAGACTAAACCCAATCGATGTTGGATTAGGAATAGTCTTTTACTACATTCTAAGCCTATAATCTAACTAACCTAAGTGAGAATGCCTCCAATGCTAGGACTACATTCTCACTGCCTAACTATTAAGTTGATACTGAACTTCTTTGAACCTGTTAACATTATGTCTTTTATAACGTGGTAATCGAGGTTACAATTGGTGGGGCAATCTGTATCATCAGCGAACTGCCGCCGGACACGAGGAGACGACTCAGCAATCTTCCTTGTCACTACAATGATGAAATCTTCATGTAAAAACAACTCATGTAGGCCACTGGCTAATTTATTGCTAGTCAGCTGGTTTGGTGTAAACAAGATACGTAACAAAGGTGTCATACATTTAATGTAAATAAACAAACATGTATGAAATGTTTTGTCTCGCTAAGTAACCCTGGAGTACCGACCTTATGAAATCTGTGGAATTTCCTCTTCATTGAAATTTCCTTTGTCTTCCCCGTAGCGTGCCGCGACGTGAGAGACGTAATTTTAATTAAACCATGAGGACAAACCGATTTCAAAAGCAGGTATTTGCGGGTTGTGAGGACTCCTCTATAATTCATAATTAATTTACTCATACGAATGAATTAACAGACGACTTAATCGCGATTTGATTTTGGTTTAAAATTAGGTTTTTGATCTGTTATATGAACTAGTTTTTACTGGGTAGGTATACCGTTTTTGATAATTCTTTTTATATTCGAATCCCGATACTTGTAATGTAGTTTCTTGAGCGACAACTGGCGAGTAGTAGTATTGTAGAGCCTAAAACTTATTTAATTTTTTTTACAGTTTTTTTAAAAAACGCTACCCCATATATAAGACATTATTGAATAGTACACCTCTATAAAGACACTTAGTGCAAAATAACATTTATCTTGATGTTTGTTACAAAAATATATTAACTCAATTACCTAAGTTTTCGGCGAGTCGGCAACTTACCTAGGAACTTCTTAGAATTAGTTAACACTAGCATGGGCGCCTTTGTCTTATCCTTATCTTTCGTAAATGTAGAAAGTAGGTATGTATTCTACATATAGTTAAGTTCTGATAATCTCGTTATTTAATTTACTCATTAATGTCCCTCTACAGGACATGTGTATCGACTCATCATTTTGAAGAGGCCTAGAGCATACTTCATGCTTCAATGTGGATTGGTGGCTAACCCAAGTATCGGTAGTTTATTTTGCTACCCGAAGGAATATGACGTGGCATGACGGCTGTTATTTAAGGTAACAACCGGGACCGAAGACATAACGTGCCCGAGGCACGGAAATATGTACTTGAAATTTTTGCTAGAAGTGGTCATCCATCCAGGAACTCGATCGATCGCTTAGGATCCACGCGAGCCACCGGGCTATGAGATGAGGTTTAAAACATTTTTAAAGTAATGACTACCTATACCTATAAGTTGAATATGTTTCGCGGGATAATAGAAACATGATAGATACGTTATGCTATTTGATAGTATAACAAAGCGTTCAGTGTTAACTATACTGTAAATATTACATATTATGAATGTAAAAAGCGTTATACGGATAATTAACTTGAAAATAATCATTAATGTATCCAAAACTCCATAATTAAAAATGCACTTTCTTAAACGTTGGCCCCGTGACGCAAAACTATCAGGATTGCGTCGTGTCTACAATGACGTCACAGGCAAACATCTCTACTTTACAGGCACGTGACGTCATTGAAGTCTGTGACAACCTATATTGATTATTGTAATGTGTTGTGCGGGTTATTGCAATAATGAATTTTTAAGACATTTGAAATGAGATTAAAAAACTTATCAATAGTCTGTTACGTACATGTGAAACTATTGCAATAAATGTATATCTTTCTAATAAAAAAATGTTCCATTAGATAGTTGTATAATGTGTGAAAAGTATTTGTAGCAATTTTTTTGTGTTTGTACCAGCGAATGCTTCCGAAACGAAGAAAAGACATCTCAATGAAATCGAATTCTTATATTTCCGAAGGGTGGATCTAAGGCTTGAATTATTTCCAAAAGTGGGTCGTATTTAGGGGATCTGTAATTGGTTTTTATTGAGCCTCTTCGTTAAAAGCGCACAAATAAAACTCCACTAAACTCGGTTAGCACTGAGTGTGTATTTCGAGATGCAAATAATAGGGATTGAATTACTAAAACAGTATAAAAACATCGTAAATTAGATTAGGTTACATATTTATAGCTAGAATAAAGGCAAAAGAAAATTATCACTAAATATTTATAAGCGTATAATGTTTCTTTATGTGATTCATGTTTGTTTAGTAGTATAATTACGTAAGGCTACGTTCTAATAATTAATATGAAGAATTCTGCGGTCATGGGAATACGGTAGCTTGCCTTCAACTCATTAATGGCCTACTACTGAGCGCGGGTCTCTCCTCAACACTGAGAAGGTCTAGAGCATACTCCACCACGCTGCTCCAATGCGGATTGGTGGAGATACGGTGCTTAGTAACCCAAAAGGTATCTTACGGGGTTTCTCAAAATAATAAAATTGTACTCGATAATTGTAAATGCTTGAGTTAAATAAACTTTGTTTCTTGTCACAAAGCAATGGCGAACTGTACTGAACGGCTGTATGGTCTCGATTTTAAAAATAGAGGAAAAACGGTAAAGAAAATATTTGAAAGGAATGACAGTTCAATACTAGTTTCGCCGTTGCTACATCGGCACACTGGCGAAGGAGCATTTTATTTTTAGAAGAAATAATCGCATCGTAAAAGTAGCAGATGATCACACCTCATTTTGTAATAAAAATTAAAACGTAAAGCAGCTTAATGTTTATAAAAATTACGATTTCGAGAAGTTTAGTGTTGCTAGTTAGTGATTTAGTTAGTCGGTACTGCTTATTTATTTTAGGCAACCTCTGGGTGCAGTTTATGGGACATTAGAACCATGACTTTATATAGCTGGAGTCTTTCTATATGCATTAAATAGCCGTCAAGGGGCCTTTCAGAAGTTTCCTTAGCGACGTTGGATATATTTTTAACATTTTTCTCCCGATAAAGAAATATTCTATTATATTTATTTTTACATTTAATCTATAAGCGTACCTGTCTTTTTACTTAAAAAAATTTCAAAAGTTCAATAGATCATAGGGTACATTTTATTAGACCATCATAATTTAATGTGCTTATGAAAATCCGGAATCAGTAGCTGAACTGTATTATTTTTCTGATGTCGAACCAAAACCCGACATACTCATGTCTTACACTTCCTTGACTATTTTCTTGGCTGGCTTGTCCATGGACAGCGGTGATCGCTTACCATCACGTGGTTTGTCTACTCGTCTGCCACCTTTGTTCATACAAAAAATTCAATGTATCGAAAATTATATAAAAAAAACATACATTAAAATACAATACAATATACTTTATTGTGCACAGCAAACAATAAAAAGAGACATGTTACAAAGGGACTTAACAAATAGATATTGAAATGACACAAAAGACCGTCTTATCGCTATAATAGCAATCTCTTCCAGACAACCCTTCAAGTGTAGGACATTGTATGGTTAGAAAATTAGGAAAGGTTTTAACATTTGTAGTAGAAGTAGTTAATATAACTAAACTATATATACCACACATACATAATATTATTCCCTTATAACGTGCTTCAAGTACGCGTTGAAAGTTACTCTATTCATACAAAATGCGAATTCAAATATCCTGTGCTTGTATCAGCAGGATAAAATGTTAGTTGTATATTTCTAGTATAAGGAAACAGATAAACGTGGCATTTCATTTTCCAGCACAAATGGGGTGATTTCGATTTGAATAGGAAGTCCGTTCAAGCTTCCATTCACATTCAAATACCTCAATTTGCGTCTGCATTTGTATCACATTCACTTTTGCTTGCATGTTGAGTTAAAATATAGTCCAAGTGTCACAATACTCGTGTTTGACGAAGGTCGTACAAACTAATTCTTGAACAATATTTGAGTTAAATCGGCCACTATGTGTTGTCCAAAATTATCACATAGTTCGACCTATGCAATTATAACTCTTTGGCTATCCGTCTATTTCACAGAGCAGTGTTAAATTTCTCGTATTAATGCAACATGAAAATTATTGTTCTTTTTATATTATTGGATAATAATTAAATAATAAATTTTAATGTAAAAACAATTTCTATAGAACCTACAACTACATTGGAACTGCAAACAAAGCAAGCAATGCAAAGCAATGTGAAACCAAACCAAAGTCAATAATATCTACTACCTAATAAAATATTTGTGTGTGTGTGTGTCAGTGTGTGTGTGTGTGAGTATGTTTGATCGCGTGTGTGTTATATGTCAATGAGTAAATTCCCTATTGTTATTTGTTATTGCAAGGGACTGGAAAGCAACTCTCCGTCTTCTGTCTCACAATAATTAAGATTATTCAGCCATTATTTTAAGGTCAATATATATTTAAACTTTTTCTGTTCAATGGCTGATGTTTGTCATGTAGTCTTCTATTAACTTGAGCGACCTCTGACGAGTAGTTTTCGAGTTATCCCTAAAAATGCGCATTTACTTGATGCGTATTACTAAGCGGAATATTTACTACAACGTTTTTAATTGAAGTCTGTTTTTGTCCATTGAAAAAGCGAGTACACTACATAATGGAAGAAACCACTAAAAAGTAATAAAACCGCCTTCGAAAAGAATAAAGGAAGTCGGTGGCTGTTTCTTTAATTGATCTAAACCAAAAGCACCTACTTCTAAAACAATTTCCCTCCTCAAATTATTTTATTCTTTTTAAAGGTGGTTTTATTTGACGTGTGGTTGCATCAAATTACTGCTTTGAACGTGGAAGTATACTACACCACAACCGTGCTTCAGACTTTTTTAAATACTACGACAAGAATTTTGCAGTCTCACAACACGTAACCTATTTGTTCGCTCAATGAACATTCGTCTTTGAGCATAACATATTATACAAAACATAGAAAAGTATATGTGTTCTTTTTCTTTTTGATTATAATTCTTATTTTTTTCTTGGTTTAAAATCTAAACATAAATATATCAAAACACAATAAGCTATTAAATGTGTCATGAAGCGATAAATATAGCACTTGAATATCTTTATTCCACTTTACGCTACAGCATATAGTAACATTAC
>DWJN01000779.1:0-21171 GCA_018248895.1 Carystus phorcus
GGCAGGGCGGGTGCGGGCTGACAGCGTAGTGAGGTTGTGTTGGTGTGGTTGCAGTTGGGTTGCGCGTTACACTGCATGCTCCGACCAAATCTTCACTTCACAGCGGCACCGGCGACAACCACAAAACCGCCACAAACGCC
Source organism: Carystus phorcus (assembly GCA_018248895.1). Lineage (NCBI taxonomy): Eukaryota > Metazoa > Arthropoda > Insecta > Lepidoptera > Hesperiidae > Carystus > Carystus phorcus. The sequence continues at coordinate 141 of DWJN01000779.1, forward strand.
ACGCAGGAATAGGTACTAAACTATGTTTATTTCTCATTTATGTGTTTTTGTGTTGCGCATCGCGCGCTGCGGCCGTTTACCAGAATAGAGATGCCTTTGTAATATGACATGTTTCGCTGACGCAATAATTTTAGTTCGCATTCTGGTACTTTTTTTAATTCGATCGGCAACATTTTAATGCATATTTTTGTGTTTTGGTTTGCACCTCTAAAGCTTTCCGTTTGACCTAAATTTATTAGTTTGTATTTAGTCTGTGTAATAATTAACTTTTAACCCGCCGCGTCGACGCCCGCACAACTGCGGCTCGACGTGGCGACGTCGCAACCGACGTAAATCTCATTCTACAATAGTAACAGTAACGACGGGTCGCCTCTCGACCCCTCGTACCGTAATTGCGTCATAATCCTCCACGACACTGTAAATATTTCATCCGAACGAGCGTCGTGCATGATCGAAACCGTGTGTTTTTCGATTGATTTTTCAGGTAACACTAAGAACAACAAGCCACCGACCACCGAACCGAACGCGGAGGAACCGAACGCCCCGAGCGGGCTAGATCTGTCCGACCTAGATTTGAGCGCAATACAGTTCTCGGAGAAGGAGATGCGGGCGCTCTCGGGATTAACGCCGGCACTTTCCCGACGCCTGCAGCGGCAACTGCTCGCGCACCTGCCGCCGGCCGCCGCGCGCTCGCTGCGCCGCACGCTGTCGCTGCACGGAGCTCCCGCGCCGCAGCGTCCCTATTCACGCAGTCTCTCCGCCGGCAAAAGCACCCCGACTGATGCACCTCCCGATCCGAGTGATCCGTCTGCTTTAATCTTACCAGAAGAAACAAAGGAAGACGAGAAACGCGATAAAACCCCCGAGATTCTCCAAATGGTGGGTGAAATTGCGGAGGATGATAAAAACGACTCCTTGGAGCTACCCGCTCTTCAGTTTTGTACTCTTCCTCGTGTAAGACGACGTTCGTCCACCAAAGACTCTTCTCCTCCTTCTGTCGCATCCGACGTTGATGGTACGACTAAGATCGGTGCATCCGTGAAAGAATTTAATTCATCGCGGACCGGTAGCGTCCGCACCACTCCGGACCGACCCTTACTTAGTAAATATTTGACGCCGGAGAGAGCGCTCTCGTTGGACGAGTCGTATTCATCCGACAGCGGCAGCATTCTTTCGGAGCCGAGTTACATCGCTGCATACGGCTCACCGTCAGGGGGCGCATCTGCACTGGGCTTCAGGCGACACTCTATGAGGTTGGCAGGTGATCAACCAAGGAGACGCGTTTCAAGATTTCTTCGTTCAGACTTCTTTGATACTCCTCCAGATGAAAGTGTTTATGCTAAGCATAAGAAGGAGAAGGAATTAGAGACGCAAAAAATACTAAAAGAAATCCGGGAAAAGAAAAACAAGTCATTAGATTCTACCGGTATAAAAAGCCCAGACGGGAAGGACGTTCAACCGTTGTTCAAAGATGATAGTTCTTGCCTCCGCAAATGCCTCTCACCCGTAAGCAACTTAATAGGGAAGGATCGAAGTAGGTCGACAACACCATTTTTTCCTATGTTAGATAATATTAAAGAAACGAATTTAGACAGCCCTATTACAGTATCCGATTCTAAAGTTAATTCAAGACTATATGGAAAAGTTCATGACACGATCAAAGGATCTCAGTTTGACGAACATTCTCTAAATCGAGAATCAAAAATGGCAAGGCCAAAAAGTTATCCCATCAAAAATCTAGAACCGTTTGAAGAAAGCAGTAAAAACACGGATAAAGTATTAAACAAAGATACCGAAACTGACGAAAGGAAATTTTCTAGAGAGTCGAAATTAATAAGACCAAAGAGTTATCCTACGAGTACACCGTCACCGGAGAAAACATATGTTAACCGCGGTATTAGGAAAGAAGTTAAAACTCCCTTAACAAAAGAAGAATTTAGCATCCCGGAAAATAAAAATGAAGTAGAGGTAAGCTTTAGTATAACTTTACCTAAAAGAAATAAGTCAGTGGTCTCTGAGTTAGACGACAAAGGAGATAAAACTGACTGTAATAAGAAAATTTGTGATAACTCATCTAGTTTAACTTTGAAAAAATATCAAATAGTGAATACAGGTGCAAATGATGGTATTAGTATGACAGATACAAAAATTGACAGCGAAAGAGCTGACAGAAATGATGTACTTAAAGATAATATCATTAAGACTAACGACGAAGATAAAACTAAAACTTGCAAAAGTAATGGAACCAAAACTGATGATACGACAAAATTACCCGAAACCGATTCTATTGAAAAGAAAGGAACAATTAAAAAGAAAATAATTAAAAAAGTAACATCCAAATCAAAGACTGATATAGGAAGCATTCAAGAATCTAATGAAACAAAAAAACCTGCTGAAAAGAAAAAAGTCACAAAAAAAGTCAAAGACAAAACTGTTGACGATAGTGCCAAACCTAGTGTCATCAAAAAAAAATCTGTTTTACAATCTATAGGACATAAGTTAGAAAAATTTGCATCCTCGAAATCCAATTCACCGGAGAAATCATCGCATAGTAATATATTGAGCGAATGTAGAAAAGACATCTCAAAAATGAGTAGAACCCAGAGAGAACAATCTGTACCGGTAACTACTGCTCCTCAGATTGAATCCAATCTTATTAAGCGTGCTGTAACAACACCAGATGTGGCCACTTTAGAAAATCAAACCATATCAAATAATAAAACAACTGTTTCAAAAGTACTTGGTCTTTTTAAGAAGTTTGACTCCAAAGAAAAAGTTTCAAAAACTTTAGAAAAATCCCAGAGCGTTGATGTCAATGAAAAGTCAAACGATAAAAATGATGTTCTAAATAAATCGCTTATAGACGAAGAAAAAGAAAAACCTAAAAGGCCAACATCGTTGTTAATAAATGGATTAGGACGCAAAAATAAAAGCGGTAAATCAACAACAGACAATTCCGCTATGAATTCATTAGACTATGTTGAAAAATCAGAACCAGGGAAAGACGTTGAATCGAAAAATATAAGAAATTCTTTGAAATTAGATTTCTCCAAATTGCCAAGAGTAAAAAAAATAGTTCCTACTAATCCTGTGATAGAACCACAAATCATGAACACTTCTGCTGTGGAAAAGGAGACTGAAAAGAAACATATTCCTGAAAATAATGGCACTACTATTAATGATGGCAATGTTAAAAACGATGTTATAGATTTACACAGCCGCAGCCGGTCCAGAAGTAGATCAACCTATTCTAATTCAGATGTAAGATCTGAAAACAGTGCAGAAATAAAATATTTAGACAAAAGTCCTTTTATTTCAACTGAAAACTCTATATATTCTCCTACACGAAACCACGAATCCACAACGCCCGAAAAAGAAGACATTGTCGATAGAATACGAAGGAAAAGTTTTTATTCCAGATTCAACGAAAAGAAACAACGACGGAAAAGTAATTTAGTGGGTCCTGGTGCTACGGAATATGACCCTCTGGCTAGAATACATTCTCCGCCGACTGATAATAAATTCGATGTGTCCCCGACGTCTCCTGGCATTTATGACATATCCCCTGGATACTCGGTCGCCTCAGATATATCCCCTTCTACAGATCGTCATAGAACTCTATTAACCGATTTACCAAGAAACAACTTACGATACGACGTACTTAATGATAAAATTGACACCTACCGATCTCTAGATCGAAACGACTTCAGAAAGTACTCTGGTAGCAGAACTTATTTAGACTACGACCAGCCTCTGTCATATGGGAGCAGTAGATATTCAAGAACGAAATCGCTTTTGGACAGTTCAGACGGAGCCGAAGATCACAGTTTAAATCACCTCCGGGAGCCGCTGAAATATAATAGAACGAATTCTTTGTACACCCCTGGAAGCTACGCCACTTACAGACCGAAGAGAACTCTCAATTCCGCTATCATTTTGAAGGGTGAAAAGGAACCTAGTCCAGAAAATATATTGGACAAAATAAGGCAACGAAAGATATCCATCAGCGTGACCAGGAAATCGGACTCTGAAAAGGACCCACTGCCGAGGTGTGTATTTTTTTACATGTAACCGTAAATAATAATGAATAACTTTCCCGAAGTTCAGATTTACACTTTGCACGCTTCACGCTTTGAAAATATTTTTATAACACTAATGCTTTTTTTCAGTTTTTTTAGATATATATATATATATATATATATATATGTATTATGGATACATTATAAAACTTAACAGTAAATAAACTTATAAAAACATTGTAGAAATTACATTACACGTAGGCACATAAAAAAATAAATCAATTATATTAACTATAATATTTCTCCGACATTCTTGTAGAAAATTGAAATAAATTTAATCATTTTAGGTCATTATTAGGACACTTGCGTTCATAAACATGAAAGTTGCTGGGTGTAACTTGAAATTATAAAATGATTTCAGATCCACTGTCGCATCTAAAGGCGAAGGCGACGGTACAGAACGCTCTGAGAAAGCTGACTGAGAGGCGCTACTGAAGTCGATATCTACTTATTAAAATTGTGATTATCTGAAGCATTTTTGATAAAACACTCGAATATTTATTTAAGGTGAGGTGAGGATGTATTCTAAATTTTAGGTCCATAGAATCTCCTAAATGCATACGTTTCTTATGCTGAGTACCGAAAGACGTTTAATTTTATCAAAATTTTAAATACTCTTGCATTAGAATATTCTAGTGACAAATAGACATTTCTTATTAAAAAATTGAAATTAATTAGGCCTAATAGTGTCAAATATTTCACGTAGGCGTAGGATGAATGCATGTGAATACATACAAAGCCATCGTTTTTCTTCTAATCTTTAGTAACACGACAAAATGATAAACTTCTGTATCTACTGCGGTATTTACATTGTTTGTAGTAACGATGAACACTGTCACATATTTGTTAGAACTATTTACAAGGGATAATTGAATTTGAATATAATATTTTGCGAAATACTTCTTTTGTTAAAAAGTTTATTGTGAATTGAATCTTATGTGCCTTTACATAACGTTGACGACTGGATTTGATATAGTCCATTTTATTGAAAAAATAAAATGACACGAGTTTAGTGTGTTTGCACAAATATGTTTTACTCAGTATGTTAATTTTAATTTAGCTCGTATTAATTTACAATTTTATATGCTACCCTAAGTCAATTTTAAGTTTAATGATTTATGATAATCGCATGGTATTGAATGCTAAGTCAAATCGCAACAGTTATCGAATAGAATGGTGCTTAGTTGATGGTTTTCTGAGAAATAAAACATATATTGTTAAGTGAGACTTTTAGAACCACTTACAGGACATACTTTATCATTAGATTGTTTTTCATTGCAATTTTATTTTCTTGCGCAGTCATGTCTCCACTAAGTATTATAATTATATGAAATGTTAAGATATTTTATTGTTCGTGGATAATTTGTTAGCAGTGTAGCGTCAGTGGCTAGACCAGTCCAAGTGGTGTCTAAAGCAATAATTTTGACATTTTGTATTTATCATTTGAGTTTTATTTATTAATTTTATTTTTAGAATTGAGACTATTTATTACTGTGTGGTGATTATTAATATTTTTCTTCTTGGTCATAGTTATAGCCAAAGTATTTGAGAGGTTAACTGTGATTTTTATGACTAATATTAAAGTTACTATCACACATGTTTTGTATTGAATGTGAATAAATTATATAGTTGAAATCGATTTTCATTTGAATCTTCGTTCCTACAAAAAGGCTAATAGATACCTACATTTTAATCGGAGGACTACTGTCCTCAAATGAGCCAGATTGCTTAAGTCTTATTTTCCAAATGACTTGCGTGGAACCAAAATCCATTTACCAGACGATGTGCGTATTTATCGAAATTAAACCGCAACAAATGAACTGAACAATAACACGCTGAATGCTCCTGTGCGGTAGTCGTAGGACACAAAACCCTGTGAGAAATGAGAGGCATACACTATAGTATATTATTCTGTGGTCACCTAGGGTTATATTTACGACTGCAATATTATTATTCATTTTGTCAATTGAATAATCTTTACTAATTTTGGGCTGACATTATTTTTTTCCTCAATATCGTAAGTATGATTTTAGAAACATAGATAATATGTACCAAGATACTTTATAAAATGTCGTCCGTGTAGAGATAGCAACATTAAATTTTTTAACTCCATTTGAGCTCTGATTGATCTATATCATTTGATATGTACATTAATAAAACAATTATGATTTAATTATATTTATTTATAATAAGATAAAAAATAGGATAAAATAGAAATTCAAATATTGGTATAATTCGACAAAAGAATCAAGCGGCGAGAGGTTGTAGTTCCTCGAAATAATGGCGGTCGCTCTCCGCCAGTTGTTCAAGGATGTCGTCTACCTTCGTGTCCGAGAACCGCTCCACCCACGACTGCACCATGCCCTCCGCACTCGCCGGGTACCGTTTCAGTTCTACGTCGTCGCCTGACAAACAAATATTATACTGCTCAAATGTACCTCTTTACTTCCCTACCACCTTTCGAAATAAGTCTGAAGCCTGGTTTAGTAACCAGGGATTCGTATGTTAGTGTTATCGAATATTAGAAGTTTCCTTAAACAGCTTAGTAACAACATCAATATCGATCGATTTAATAAGGTTTTAATTATATTAATTTTAGTCAACATATTTATTACTTCATTCATACCCCAATTCTTTTCTCAAAGTTACGTGAAGTACTGATCAATATTTGACAAGGCATCGTATTGAAATATGCGCTAGGAGTCTCCAATTATGAGGAGACTGGTTCCGTATAGAAGGCCGTTAGGAGTCGAAGTTACCTCGGTGGATAGTATTGGGTTGTACGAAGATATTCCTCGGTTGCTTGTGTAGCAGCACGATGTCGCGCCACGCCTCCCACTGGCCCGCCACGGCGCCGTACCGCTGGAACAACTGCTCGCCGGCCGCTACGTCACCGGTCGCCTTTATTGTTTGTAGCTTCACCAGGAAATCGCCTGCCAATCAATATTGCATATATACATACATTACATGTAGAAAGACGAGATATTACATAAACATTATCAATTAGATGATATACAGTTTCATATTTCGAAAGTATTTGGAATATTTTTTTTATAATTCATACTTTCAAATGTTGTATTATGAGTTTTAAAACGGGTACATTATATTTTTATTTATTCATACGGGATATTTCCTTTGAAATGCTAAAAAGTCCTTTGGGATTTTATAAGCAGATGTTAAAATCCGAATTCTGATTTCAATTTGAAAAAAAAAGTGGAGATTTCAAAGGAGTGTGTTTGTACTACCAAGTCGAGAAGTTTTCAAGTGGGCACAAAAGACGATCCGTGGTGTAGTAAATATAAGTTCACCTATAACTCTCTTGCCGTCGGTCGCGAGCCGGTCTCGCTGCAGCTGTAGCAGCAAATTCTTGCCGGCCTCTACTTCCGTGACGGTGAGGAGCCCCGCTTCCTGCAGCAGCCTCATCAGCACGAACCTAGCTCTAGCGTGCGCCTATCGAATAGAACAAAGTCCTTGAAGTGTTTGAATAGAACAATCTTTGAAATGTTTTCACGTTTCGATTGCAACGTCCGAACACATTCTTCTAATTCTTATTTACGTAAATTCAAATTCAAATTCATGTAGGTATTTTTTCACCTCTTTTTTTTGACTCTACTAACATTTTGCAAAGGTGCTATAACATTGAGAACTAGAAACGGCGAAAGAATACGTAGATAATATGTAAGGTCTCTTGTAAATAAGGTTGCTGGGTTACGTATTTTATTATCAAAATTTACTTCACAACTTGACCGTTTCCTTCTTGAGCGAAAACGTTTGCAAGTTTGTCGAGTATTGAATAGGCGCATGCAGTTATTACCTGCAGCCATGTCTTGGTCGAAGGCTGGTACATCTCGGTGGCCTTGGCGGCGCCGTTCCACAGCAGACTCAACCAGTTCACGTACGTGACGTCCGAAGCTTCCTGCCCCTCGTAACCGAATATTCTACAGGGAACGAATAAACCACATTACCTATGTCACATAGTATGTATTTTTTTAAAACAAATTATATGTTAAACTTCAATACGGCTAAATTGTAAGTAACAATCTACATGCTTAGAAATTCTTCTGTATTCAATATCTAGTAACCCTTTCGCGGAGACGATTCGGTTTCCGATCAAGAAATAGACTTTTATGCAATACTAGCTGACCCGGCAAACGTTGTTTTGCCATATAAATTATTCCTAGGGAATTCCTATTGTAGAAAAAAAAATGAAAAATGTGTATTAGCACTTATTAATATAGTGTCTCACTTGACGATCTCCGGCACCAGCGACAGGTACAGTCCGACGGCCTCCGCACGACATTCCTCAAAAGCGGATCCCAGAGTGGTAAATTTGCTATCGTAGGTTTCTCCTTCCGTGTACCATGACTCTATCTTTCCGCCTGTAACAAGCACAATTCGGTCAGTGTCAGCATTTTGTTTCCAGTAATAACTATCTAAAATAATTCATGCGAATGGTAATTGTACTTGTGTCATCATTATTACTGGATTTTGTATTGATGTTTATATCGGGGCTTGTTTTACAATGAGTGAATGAGGCCTTTGTGAGCGATGCTGGCCATTGAGGTAATAAATTGAGTAATAACTAATTAAAGGAAGAAAATATGCTTTTTCATTCGCAATCAAGAAAAGATTATGTTGATTTCTGTAAATTATAATTACGATTCATTTTTAATTCTAGCTTTTTCATAACTTATTTTAAATTAATATTCATTTTAGATTTAAATGACATAATTTCACACACATCACACATCATTATACAATATTACCTGTTAGTGGATTTTTGACGTTTTCTTTATCAAAATTGAAAGTTCCGTCAGCGTTTTGCCGCAGTAGCTTGCCGCTGCCGTGGCCCAGCAACTCGTGTAAACCCACTTGGACCTGTGACAATACTCATGTAAAAATTAATAGAATTGATGTGTTGTGCGACTCTTGAATGTATACTTTACAACGCATTAGCTGAGATTCTTCAAATTTAGTCTCAAAGTATAAAACAATCATATTAAACTTTGCAGAAAGTACACGTGGTTAGCACTTAACGCTATCTGACACACAAGTGAATTGTTCTAATAAGTAATGAGTAAGTGAACAAAAATACAGTTATTTTCTTGTGATGTGTACCTGAATGAACTTAGCTATTATTATCTTTTTGATATTTATGTATATGTTACCTCGAACGCAGCAACCCTGTACTTCTCCAACAGTTGCTTGTCGCTGTCAGACAGGAACGGAATGACGGACTCCTTGTAAGCGGCCGGGATCACGTTCCCCAGGGAGACGTTCTTGAAGCCTTCGTTTTGACGAATCTCATCATCTGGATAGATAGGGTATAAAATCAAGTGATTCACGAAATAAATAGTGTACTAATCACTAGTTATTGCTAGTTAGGTTAGTTGCCGCTTATAGGGTAAATCAAAATTTAAAATATTTTAAGTTTGTGCTTCACTTATAATTGAATCCCGGGCTCCTCATACGGCGATCCAGCATCGTAACCATTAAATCACACAGGTCGTCAATTGAATGACGTCTCAGCCGTTCATTTGAACAGTATAGTATTGTATTTTATACTAGTAAAGCTGGCGAACTTCGTATCACCTGCGTTGTCACAAAAAAAAAAATTCAATTCAAATCAGAAGTTTCTAAGATTAGCACTTTCAAACAAACATACTCTTCAGTTTTATAAGCATGTGTATTAATAATTACATTTTTTGTTTTACATGCTTGTCGTCAACCCTATGTGATGGTAAGTGATGAAAAAGTCCAAGATGATGGACGCACGACTTAGTAATAGCTTATTCACTGTCCTCTTGAAGACTCCCATATCGTAAGTAACCGGGATCACCCAAGTTGGCAAGCTAATTACAAAATTAATAATGAAATACATTAAAATACTCTAGCAGTATTTACAAACACCACAGACCTTTATGTGACAGGTATATTATATTGCGTATCTCTTACACCATACATCAAACGATGAGGATTCCGTCTTATAAATAATGATTCATTGAACACTAATAAATGTTCGACTTCGTATTATTTCATTTACGTATTTTGACAATACAATTTAATAATAATCTTTGTAATACGTTCGTTTGGAAACATGAGTCCATCATGATAACGAGAAATTTCAAATATAAATATTAATAGTAGACTATCGGCCGGTTTCTGAAAGGCTGATCAACGAAAAAATTAAGAAATTAACTGTCAAATCTATTATCAAACTTCAATTGGGTTGCAGAAAGCATGATTATTCAGAAATTAATCGCTAATCAACGTTTCAGAAACTCGAATTGACTTCATAGAACTTTCACGTTAATATTACGTGTTATATGAACGAAATTTTGACAAGTCTTTCAGAAACTGGTGGTATGAAATTTAATTCTTGTATAAACTTAAACTTACAATTAGGAATGTTAATCCCAGCCGGAATACCGCTGCCGGAGAAGGTGAGTACGTCGAGGCTGGTGAAGTCCGGTCTGAGGAATGTGTCCTTCTCGAGGTGCTCCCCCCACGGCAGCAGCTTTATGAACCTCTCGGCCCCCTCCACCAGGTCGCCGAACTTCTTCGACATCTCCTTGTTGACCATCGCCACGAACCCCTCGAACTCGCCGCGCTGCCCGCTCGGGTCGCGGTACGTTTCTATGAAACCCTGGTATCTAATAACGACAACATTTAAAAATTCTATTATTATATTATTATTCTATTTCTTTTTCGCAATTAGGCGTAGTTTAACGTTTTTTTAGATAAGGACTCGGGCTGCATAGATAGACATCTACAATTACAAGGAATTGATATGCTATCGTTAGTTAATAATAATTATACCGTAAATACGTTTAGTGCTTCGGGCGCAGTCTGCAGTAAAGGTCGTTAACAGCAAATATTGAGCGTTTTTGTGGAAACACACGAATCCACACTACGGCAAGAGCAATTTAGGCATAAATAATGTGAAACTGTGATCGTTATACGAGCTAGTCGGATCAATCATCTTACTTAAAAAAATTTTGAATGCAAAGAAATAACAATACAATATGTACAATACTGTCAATAATAATTATTTTTTTAATAACAAGAAAAAATATTTTCATAAAAACCACTTACGTTTCAATAATAGGTCCCTTATCCTTAATCCAGTATCTGCTGCCCTCCTTGTGCTCATTTAAGTCTCCCTCCCTGAAGCTATTGATGTAATGTTCTATCATATTTTTCTCATTGTCATTAGCAGCATACTGTACGGCCTTACTGAGGTTCTCATTGACCAGCTTCAGCAAGGGCGAATAGTCACCACGGCTCACTTGGAAATATGCGTTCTTGTACTTTTCCTTATCCATAGTTATTGGAACCTTTGGCTCAGTTTCTACGCTAGCATAGCGGATGGTGTAAAGAGGTACTAAAAATAAAAATATGTTTCGAAATAGGATTAAGAAATATTATTATGAAAAATGACATCAAAATTTTGGTACACATTAACAAAATCAAGTTTATAGGCTGTATCAAAATTATACACAGTTTCAATAATAATCGAATTATGTACTATATTTTTCCTGTATTCAACTTACATCCATCATCGGAAATTGTCTTGAATGTTCGACATATATACGCCTCTATGCGTTTTGTCTTCATCCAGTCATTCACCAAGTTTGCATCTGCCTCTGTACAGTTACTTGAGAAATATGTTGTAATTCCCTGAAAATATTGATAATGAACTAAACAAGACCAAAATTTGTTTCAAGCTTACTATTCCAGGTTAATTTTAAATTTTGTACGGCTTGTAATCATTTATAATACCAAGCCAAGATACTATAAGATAACTTTGAAGATTATAGAAAAGTAATGTTTACAATACCTTAACTATAATTGTTTAAAAAATATATTATGCGATTGTTGATAAGGAAGAGAGCAAGTTCAAGCTTCCTTTAAAACACTAAAAGTAGTCATTAGAATATCAAAATTATTATATCATACCAGTAGTTTTAGTTCACATTGAATAACTAGAGTAAAATAAATATGCAGCTTATTCCACCTATTAATACTAGTGATTAAAGCTTATAATCTAATATACCTTATCAGCTAAGCCCAACGAAGTCAGTCTTGGAGCAATGCTGTATATAGCATTTTGGGTGTTCTGCCAGAGTTTTGTAAGATGTGTGCCATCATTCTCATATGCTTTAGAGGCTTTAACAATAAGCTCAAATGTGTTTTTAGACAAATTGGGAATGAATTTCGTATCTCCAAAGCCTTTATAGTTGCCACTGTTTGCAAACACGCCACCTGCATACACTAGAAATGCCTGAAGAAAATATTATTTAAAGATTTAAATTTTTTTCAGAATACAATTAACATTATTTGCAACTGAAATGCACGGTTTTAATAAGTATGTTTAAGTTCACTGTAATACTATGAAATTTCAGTAAAAAGGTTTATTGATACAGTAAAAAGCTGAAATTAAGTGTAAAATAAGATTCCTAATCAGTTTCTCGTTTTTGCAATAATAAGTATAAAATATATTCAAAGAACAATAAAGTTAACATGTAAAGAACAATAAAGTAAGCATACTGAAATAATGTAATATTTTTATCTACATAAAAAATAGGTCATCATTGCCGTTACTATTGCTACTATTATCACACAATGTTACTATTATCATAGTTTTAACGGAAGTGGCCACTCCATATCATAGTGTAATCTTTGAAGTTTAATGTTAGAAGATTCTATACTGACCAGTTTTATCAATCACCTATTATGATAGAGGCCAATGCCTGGAAATTCTTTATCAGATATATTGGACCTCCAATAGGAAATTTTTGTAGTTGGTTTGAAGTAAACCAGAAGTCTATAACATTTTGTTAAAAAGATCAAATAATTATGTTCTGTAACCGGAAAATATAGATAACAATGCTTTACTAAACAGGTAAAATAGTGAAATAAATTCATGTTACAAGTACAAGAGAGTAGTGTGTATGCTGTGTTAAACATTATCTGCCTTATTACAAAATAAGGTCTAAGCCACAATTATCAAGTATAGGTTTATCTTTAATACTATGCTTTAGGCCAAGGTTTATTTTAGTTGGTCTAATAGAAGTTTAAACCGGTACTGTAGGTAGTCCATGTTTTGTAATAAGGCCGTATGGTTCTGAAGTCTATTGTATCAAACAATGCTTTTATAAGCTGCAACTCAAAAACTACTTGTCAGATGTAGCTCAAATTTACAGGGGAATATATGACAAGTACCAGCTTTCAAATAGATAAAGAATCATCCAAATTGTAACCCAGTAAAAAGTTATGAAGTACCCCAAAAAAATAAATACATTTGAATTGAGAACTTTCTCCTTTTTTAAAAGTGAGTAATTGCAAAACAAATATATTAATTTTCCTTAAAACAAGTGGCAATAAAAGTTATTAACAATTTTAAAGTTTTACTATGGAATTATTAAAAATAAATTACCTGAAAATCATCTTCTGTAACATCTTTTAATGCTGATTTCTTTAATTCTTCTAGAGGCTCACCCAAAAATATTCTATGCAACAAAGAAAATATTTTTGGTGATTCAGGGCTGGTTTGAATTAGCACTATGAGACCTCCATTCCAAGCAGACTGAAAGGTAAAATTGAAGTGAAGAAATATTGAAGATACTCTATATATCAATTTCTTTTTTGTACATTGATAACAGTATTATGGTGTACATGCTTCAACCATCTTTGAGTCCAAACATGGTGAACAGGATATATTGAACAACTGAAAAAGCTATAGCACCAGGTCCCTGCTTTGCAAGTGTGCACAATAACAGATTGTAAATGTTTGAGTTAAATAAACTATTTTTTTGTTATAAAGCAATAGTCAACCTGGTACTGAACTGCTATAGGGTCTCGATTTAAAAAATAGAAGAAAAGAAAATATTTAAAAACAATGACAGTTCCATACTAGCTCTTGTCGCTGCAACCTCAGGACACAGGAAAAAGAAACTTTAATTTTTAGAAGAAATAATAGCTTTGTAAGCTTAGCTGGTGACAACACCAGACAGTGATTCTTCACACCAAGGTTGTTAAGCTCTATAATGTAAGTTTAGATCTGATGGCATGCATGGTGGCATGATTTTATCTATTTAACTGCTTTTATCAATTGTACTATATTTTTTTACCAGTCACCAAAGGTGTAAATGTGGTTGATATCCATGGGCAACACTAAACATATACCATCATTTTTCTTTTCTACTTGTTAATCAGCTATAAATATAAGATCCTTATTGATTTCAATTAATTTTTGAGTAGATTATAAACATCATTACACGTAGCACAACTAAAATCCAAAGCCCAAATACAAATATTAGTGTCATATAAATATCTACCATGGTCAGGAAGTAACCAAAGATTCCTTGTTTCGCAGACAGGATCAATGCCAACTAGGCTGTATATAGACACTAAATTTTATTTTGGAAAATAGTGATTATTATAGATCAAATAATTGCATGTCATGTTTATTTCCCTAAACTTCAGAAAATGTGACAATAATATGGACACAAATTCTAGAATTTAGGTTTCCAGATATCCCAAGAACGCTTAAAATATTTGAAATATCATAATTAAAACTACTGTCAACTTAAAGCTGATAACGAAAAAGAATTACTGACCTGACTTAGATAATGTGAATATAACTTTTCTTTTTTAGTTAAATTTGTAAATGCTTGGGAGCTATCCAACTCAACAAATCTTTGATTATTTGGCAGTAGGAAATTAGATTTATCTTCCATTGCTGAAAATAAATGTATATAAATTAAACTATATTAACACATCTAAGCTATGAGCAAGTTAATGTCATCGACATTACGTATTTTGATAGAAAATATTTAAATCGATGAAAATTAAATCCAAAAACCTATGTAAGAAACAAAGTACTGACCACTGACTAATGTAGCTGACTGCATCGGACTAAATGTTGGTGTTCCAGACGAAAACCGAAAGTGTTTATTGATATATGAATCAGCGATATTGGTTCGCCGGCATTTGACAAGGTTAACAGTCAGCGTACGCAACATTTAAGTACATAAACTTATCAGTATCTACGAGTATTATAAATTATTAAATATTACAGTCCGTACTTACTAATATTTTATTGAATAAAACTATCCAAACTTTAACTCAAAACGTAAGTTGAAAAGTCACGGTTAACCTCAGAACAGAAACACAGCTCAGAAATATAGACAATATAATGCAATCACAGAATCATAGAGCACAGAACACTATAGTGCAAGACAGACCATAGGTAGAGAAGAGAGTGCAATTTATATGCACATGTCAATAGGTAGAGATACACATATGCAATGACTCAACTTTTACGTTACTCTAATCTTTGGCAACGAGAGAACTTTGAAGAATATAGGATTTAAATAAGGAATAATGCTAGACTAAATAAATAAAGTCAAATCCACAAAGTATACTGAATAAAGAAGTCACATCTTTCAAGAATTCTTTTTGGATTGGTTTGTTTCTGTCAACCTGGATCCTGGATAAAATTCCGACACACCCGCTTGGTTAGACTTAAATTTGATTAAAAACCTCCGCCTCAAGGTAACTGGTAGAGCGAAAAAATTTGATCAGTAGTACTGTGGAATGAAAAACCGTTAAAAAATAAAGGCATTAATGCTAATCAAAGCAAATATGATAAAGTAAATAAAAAAGTGCATTACATAACTTTTTTATTGTAAATAAATGGAATTCATGTGGGAACTTACACTTTGAGATAGTACTCTTTTTGCAGCATAAATTTGTGTATGCTATGTTACTCTGTAATCTGATAACATACATTGAATCATAGAGTAATAGAACGGATTATGGAGAATTTGGGAAATACAAATTTAATCTGTGAAATGAAGTAAACACTCAACTTCAACATGGATGAATTCCTATTGCTCTTGCTCGTATTTTAGTTTTCTGAAATATTAGAAAATGTATATGTAAAGATTAGGGCGGTTGATATTTTTTCGTAAAAATGTCTTCAGAGAGGTAAATGAAGTTTTCATACTACTGAATTATATATAGTGATTTCTCTTTAGAAATAGGAAGAAGAAAGTTGCAAAATCAATAAAGTATACGGAAATCGCTAATGTCACGCCCTGAATTAATTCGTTGCTGGGCTTTACAACTCCCACGGTAAAGTGAAATCTTAGATAATGTTTTATTCCAGGGTGGAATGGGTGGAAATCATCGAACCGAAGACAAAGGAGCATATGTATGCTAACCTAACCACAGGCGAATGTGTCTGGGATCCTCCAGAGGTAAGTCTGCTGTAAATTTCATCCAGTCGTAGAAGATATATTTATTGGATCAGACGCTAGTTCGCTGCATTGCGATTATGGTTTTTGGTCAAGATTTCTGGTCATTCCTCATATTTATTATGAGATTTGAGTGCAATATTTCCTTTACGTTAATTATTGGCGTTATGGTACAAATATATATATTTTTCGATTTCTTATTAATTAAATTTTCATCCTTTCTATTGAGTATCCCACATTCAATGCATTCTGCAATATTTTTAGGAGTACATAATGATGTAATGGATGTTAAGATATTTAAAGTAATAAACCATTTTTTTAAGTGGTATAATCAATTTCTATTACAGGGAGTAAAAGTTAAACGCACAGACTCATCACAATGGTGGGAACTATTTGACATTAATACCCATAGGTTTTACTATTACAATGCTTCAACACAGGTTTGTTAACTTTCCCATTCATAAAGTATATTTCAAGGATTGAATTCTGATACTTAATAATACATTTATTGCTTGTAACTTACTATTAATAATAACACATGAAACATTATCTTGCATAGTATAACTGAATATAAATTGTAACTTAGCAAATTCTTAATTTTATACAATTTCAATTTTGCATATTTTTATCATATTAACCTGTTCATTACATTTATTTATACTTTTTTTAGACTACTGTATGGCACAGGCCTACAGACTGTGACATAATCCCATTAGCGAAGTTGCAAACATTAAAACAAAATACTGATCCTCAAAAGAGACGTGAAACTTCTACACAAACCAATCAGGTAGCACCACAGGTGCAGTCATATGTAAGTAATATTTTAATGTAATAATCACATTGGAAAATCTATTACTAATGATTTGGCAGATAATTGAAATATAATTTTTGGATAACATATTTTTTTAAATGTTAAATTTAAATTACAGAGTTTAAGGTAATATCATTTTCAAGGTTTAAGTGTTAGTAAAAGTTATTTCAGGCTTATTAGGCAGATTTCTTGATTCTGAACACTTGATCTAGATTTGAAGTTTATGTTTAAAGAATTTCTTTGTTTATAGGTTATAATACTTAACTTCAATGATGAATTTAGTAAACTATCATGTATCTATAAATTGTAATTATTATTTTAGGTGCCTCCTTTAGTAGACCCAATCAGTAGCAATGGCAACAGCATGGCCAGTGTTAGTAAATTATCTCCTGGCAATGCAAAGAGTATCACCATCACACAAACAAGTCCCGTACGGACACGAAGATCACATTATCACCATAAGTAAGTTATTTTATAACAAAACTTTAATTTCTCTACAGTATTCTATATATTTCATTTAAAGATTTAAGTACACATTAAAGATAATTAGCATATATTTAATAGAAATTCTGTTTTTTGCATGTGGTGATGGAAAGATTATATAAATATCAACACAAATAAGCGGTAATTCGCTAACCCACAACCAACTGCTGTGGGTTACAGTGTTTTCGTCTTTTTGATTCAATATGCAGACCAATCATCAATATAAAAAACAAATTGAACTAAGATGTAAAAAAAATCATATTTATAGCTTAATTTATGGTTTGTGCATATAAATTGAATTGTGGTAATTAGTCTTATTGAAGGTTTTTGTTTTACTCTGTGTCTCTCTTCTATGTTGTGTGTAATTTTTGTTAATTATTATACAAAGCTGAAGTCTTAGTTTCTTCATTTTAATTACTATAATTTCACCTATTAATAAGAACACTGATGCATTATCAAAACAGGAACAAGGGACCTAGTTCATAGCTATCTGTAAGTGAAATATCCTTTAGACATATCCTCAAATACACAGGTCATAGTACAACAGATGATAAGATACTGTTTCTGACTTTGTTTCCTGTTAATTCTCTAATACATCTATGTTCATTTTTACTTCTATCTAAAGTATTATAATAATTCTTTTTTATATCCTAAAACACTTAATATATTGATTGCTCATCATCATTAAATTGACTGCCTTAAACAAATTGGAAAAATATGAAGTCAAGGGAATTATTAAAAGTGTCGGATTTTCTTAATGCTAGTCTATACATATGTTTTGTTTTTCTGAATTAATAGAAATAGTGGCGAGAGTCGTCGTGGCCGGTTGAGTGAAGATGGATCTACTCCTCTCTGTCGACACACTGACTCGGGCCGCTCCTCTGATAGTAGTATAAGCAGTGCTCAGCAGAGACGGAAACAGGTCAGTATAAAACTCATTGACATTCTTTACATATTGAGCCTACTCTGTGGCGCCAGTGTCATCCACATTATCAAAGATTCTCAAACAGGCAGCTATTGTATATGTATGTTATTCTATTGTTATTAATTCAATCAACATTAAATAAAATAGTAAAAGGAAAGTAGTACTTTATCCGATCTTAAGATACTGACAATCCTATAGCTCAGTTGGTAGTGACTGCTTATCCACCGAATGTCCCGTGTTCTATTCTCGGCGGGTGCATATATTTATGGAATTGATATAATATATTAAATTTGTTCTCCGTCGTAGGTCTCACGTTTGTGTTATTTGTGTATTCATGCCACCCGCGACACAATATGAATTTATATGCGTATAAAAATAATAACCGTTAATTGAAAGTATTGAGTTGTTTTTCACGTAACAAAACATTACTCTCAAGTGTATTTTTCAATGTTTGTATCTATCGATCCATATTTAAATAGTTAACATACTACTTTCGATTCCGTACAATAACTGAAAGTTTCCTAATGCCGACGATCGTTCGACCTTGCCTTCGCATACCAGAGTAATAATGTATCGTGTTCACTACACAGTTATCTTAGAAAGGACTATGATACCAGTTAAGTGAAGTTGATAACATTCGATTTGCATAAAACAGAAGAGTGGTGATGTAATACAATTACACACATATTACTATACTATATTAAACAGATTATATCTTGACAAGTAATACTCGGGTAACCTTCTTATGGCATTATTCAATTATTGTGAACTATTACACTGTTGTAATGTGATTTGAACGGCGCCTTGTACCATCGTCACTCGCATTAGGGTCATGTCTGTTTCTTGTAATAATATTGTATTGTGTACGTAAGAAAAAAATACATTTGTAGTGTCAAATAAATTGGTCTCTTCCGAAATGAGTTGCAACTTGTCAGGGATGAATTTACTGTTACTGATATTCAGAGGTGGCTGCGACCAAATACTTTCCCGTGACCAGTTTTGAACATTTATCATATCTTTTTTTGAAAAGAAAACAATAAAATTTACTTTTTAAACCAGGCGTCTAAAATGAATGAAAAAAAAATCCAATTATTCATTCATGGTTATAATATGCCGCACTTGTAATGTACACGAGTTTTTCAATCGCGTGCTAAGTGTATTAGGAGTTAATTATAACTCACTTTGAGGAAAACGTACTTGAGATTTCTAGAAAGTTTGGTTACGTGCGAAATCGTTCAAAGTAATTTCCCAATTTAATAGAATATTAGTCTTAAATTCAACCTTACAACGAGCACGCGCTAGTATTTCTTATCGCGAGTAGGATTTGAATTTGGGACCTTTTGCTTCTTTGATCGGGTGTAAATAAACCAATATAATCTTTCTTAAAAGTAGAAATCATTTAATTAAAATCCATATGTAATATAAGTATATTCAACACTCCAGTACCTCATAAGTAACAAAAATATAATAATTTTTATTATACTTTTTGTGTCACATTTATTAGTCCCAAATCATCAATTTCACTAAACTTTACTATTTGTCACACTGGAAAAGATCAATACACTTTAACCTGGTAGGCAGACCGTCATTACTATATTAAATGGTCATTATAAAATAATTATAATTATTTTAATGTTTCTTTATCAATATCATAATATCCTTTCGAACTGTTACAAAAATTGCATTTCTATGTATCTACATGAGTTTTGTCAAAACTACATAATATGAAATGCGTGTGAATTAGATGTTGAAGGAATGTTGCTGAGGTTATAGAGATGCTTGTTGATGGTATAGGAGCTGAGTGCGGCGGCGTGCAATGTGCCGGTGTGCACGCCGCAGCTGCGCAAGCGCACCAGTGCGGCGCAACCGCACGATGGTGAAAAGTGGTCGCCACATTCAGGTATTTATTTCTTACTAGCTTTTACCCGCGGCTTCGCTCGCGTTAAGAAACTTTAATTCCCTATTTTATCACCTTGAGGGTAGAATCAAAATCCTTTCTTTTATTTATTATTATTTTATTTCCGTGACCCTTCGGGCTCGTTACCACCCTCTTGCTCGAGTCAAACGCCCAACCATTCATAGTGTTCCGGAGCTGTTTTTTATTATTCATATAGGACCAGTTTTATTTTTCAAACTATATAAGATTGACTATATGTGCTGGACTACTATACTGCCTGATGGTAAGCAGAGATGCAGCCTTGGATGGTGAGCGCACTAACTTAGAAGATGCCTATTCATTCTTGCCGTGAAGACACCTACATTATAACCTAGTTTCTCCTAGTTTTCCTACAGACGTTTTTAAGAATACTATTTTTTAGCAGTGACAAGCCCTCGCTATTGGATACGGGCAACTAATAAATATTATTGAATTACATGACTTAATTCCCCCCTCTCCATTCCATCACCGAACGTCACGACGCACGGCGGGTATCCATCCCTTCGTGGTTAGTATCCCTCCAGCACGAACATC
>DWJN01000780.1:0-21169 GCA_018248895.1 Carystus phorcus
GAGAAAATTAAGAATCAGGACACGACTTTAATTTCAGCAGACACACTCAACGCTACCTCCGTCTAACACAACACTCTTACTTTTATGACGAGAAACAGTAAATTGACAATGCTGTAGCTCGATACGCGATTTTGTCAGACAGATCCCGAATTCGATCCCCGGTCAAGCAGACTTTTATAAGTCAAAAAAAAATATTTTTCTGTCGTGGATTTCACGATGATATTCATACATATTTTTGTTTGCGGCATACAACATAGAGATTTCTAATGGAAAATGCTGTAATGTAAGCATATACATATGTATGTATATATATTGTAACAACAAACAAAAGTTGAAGTAAGGTAAACATTATAATTCATAACTTTATGAGAACGGGATGTAGTGACGTATGTACTAAATGTATAGTTCTAGCTCGTTCTCCACTGACCTAGTTAAACACGTGGTTAACGTGATTACAAATACGGTTATCCTATATTGACGCACTAATTATACGGTATAAGCTTTAAAACATGAAGTAAGTACAACATATATGTATATAGATGTACCGATATATCTGATAATAGCGGTTCATGGCATTGTAGAGTTCGTGTCATGTGATATGGTTGACGTTTACCGACCTTATAATTATAATATGATATACCGTGTAAGAGCAATTAATGTTGCGATACCATTTACAGCCTTGTACAATGATACATCTGTAGACCTACTCGATTTACTAAGCTACATCTCAAAACTAAAATGAAACAATTACTTGTACAATGATCTGGCAAAATACTACAAAATTACACGAACACTTTGACGTGTAACATTCTTAAAGAACGTTAGACAGTGCGAGGAATGTAAAATTGAGTTTTATACCTCGAGGGAACAATACGAGTCAAAACAGTAGAGAAACCATCAATCAACATTGCATTAAACGCTCGCACACAGCGCTAAACTTTATCCCATTTCGTATCTCATCAAATCTAGCGCACCTAGGTATGTATGCGGAGTCGGAGTCTAGGTTGTAGCGAGCTTAGATGAAGTTTCAATGGACCACTCGGCACATACATCGCACTAACTAACTATACATGTAATAATTACTCCGCTCTGACGTTTCCCTCGTAACACTCGACGTACCGAATGTGTCTCATTTTCCTAAGATAATTGAAATGTTAGGAAAAGCTCCCGACATGGAAATGTAGGGTGAGCTTAACGTCATCTGTCACGACATGCGTTCAGTGATAAAATCTTTCATGCGATAAAATGTAGAGTAACTTTTAAATTTCGCTTGGAAGCTTTACACATTCATAAGGTATATTGAAAATAAATAGTGCCGCATAATATGAAGCCTCGCTGATGGAGTTTTAAAAGTGTTTGTAAATTTTTTATCTCGTTCGAAAACTGGAACGCTCGCATGAATCGAAAATTGAAACGTGACAATCATCGGGAGTAAATTTTTCAAGTGCCAATTAATTCCGATATTGGTTTACCTGCATGTCATACGTAATCACCGGTTCCAGTGGCAAGGGACCCGGGCGCGTGGGCTAGGTGTCCGCAAGGGACGTACACATGGCGATACTGACCGAAAGCTGAAGGCGCCGCGCCGTCGGCGAGGGGTGAGGCGTCCACACAACAACACAACACTCACACACTAGCGCGTCGAGGCCGCTTGCGCGTGCACGCGTCGCGCAACATGGCCGTGCTCGTGCCGCGGCAGCTATCGACCGTGCGCCGGCCCGCGCCGCCCAGCGACTGACGCGCGAGCGATGCGCGCGCACCGACCATCCCCTGCCCGCCCGCACCCTCCGCCGCTCCGCGCCCGGCACCGAGCAAACAGCCTAGCTCCGGCAACTTTCGGAAAATTCAAAAAACCTAACCGCACTCGTCAATCCGTCACAAAAATAATTTATGAACCTAACAATCTTCATTTACATCAAATCAAACTGTAGGGCGGAATTTTTTCAGGATTTTCTAGATAGAAAATATTTTCCATTACCAGTTTTCAATTTAAAGTCAATATTTACTTAGGTTTTTTGTCTAATAGTACTTGAAGACATGAACACGAAACACTTTTTAGGGTCCAATATTGAGGAGTCGACGTTTCATCCAATATTGAAAGCTGAAGTTCAGGTTCCCTGGTCTCACGTTGAGGCTCCGTTTTCGTGTTTATTTTCGGCCGCGGGCGAGGCGAGTTGGGTGCCGCGTGCCGCCCGTCGGCATGGCAACGCGCCCCAGACGCCGCCGACCCGTGTCGAGAACGCACGAGAACGCCCGATCGCTCCTCAAATACACCGGGAAAGTGCACCTGGTATTTTCAAAAAGCCTTGTTAGATTACTTGGATTCTGCACCTAATGGGGAACGTAATTATTCATATTTGCAGGCATCATTAGTGCATATAGAGGTTTTAACTCTTTTATTCGGACTGTCTTCGAATGTAGCGTTTAAGGCTGACCTTGTATACATTTTTGCCGGTGCTTGAGTATGATTGTAGCTTTGTGTAGAGCAAAAGTGATTCTTGTTGAAGTTAAATTAAGAACGTTTCGACATTTAGTGTCCAAAATACTTAGCTGATAATTAAATACTAAATAATGTAACATTAGAAGCGATGGTAGTTAGCTAGATACCCTTGCTCTACTAACATCCGTTTACAACTACACTCGTTTTAAAATTTACAATTCTATTAAATAACGAAACCAAAACCAAAAATTCTCGCCATCTAATATTCTAAGAAAATTTCAACTACCCAAAAATTATCGGTCGCTCTATTACTCTATGAATCTCTACTTATTAACAAAATGTTTATACCGAAAATTTAAATCATATTTATTTAGTATTCGAAGGGAATTTGGAAAAATAGCAAAGTATAGTTTTTAGTGATATAAATTTTAATCTCTAATAATTATACACGTAGCTATAGGGAATAGATAAGTTAAAAGGAATATATCCTCTTTCTTCCCATGGGAATTTCAAATAATCCGGCCTTAAAACGTGTCTACGTTATAAAGGAAACCTGTGTGCAGTATTTCAGCTTTATCCAAGAGTTTTGTCTGGAGGTTAATGAGTCCGTCACTATGTTACGACTTCTCTTTCTATATAAAGTTTCAGTACAATGTTATATTCTTAAATGTGAACAATTCATTGGACAAAATGTAAGCAGATCATAGTGGGTGGTTTATGGTATTTATGGTTTACGATAATCGCTGATTCATGAAGGTCGGTACAAAAATATATTTTTTGGTGTGCGTGGTAGTGGAGGAACCGAAAATTTGCAATAATCTGCAACATATTGAATTTTAACAACACACCCTATGGATGTAAGATTTGGAAGTCATTTTTCGCAGTAACGGTGCTATTGGGAATTTAAACACACATTAATGGTTTTTACTCGTTTTCATTTGCATGCAGTCTACACCTATACATAATTATAATGACACTTATCTTTCTCTAATGCTGTCTTCTGCTTAATCTGTAATCGGTGTACATTGTGTTGGTGTTCAAATAAATAAATAAATAATAGATTCATTAGAGTATTTCATATGAAAGCGTTTGCAATAAAATATTCTATTAAATTTAATGCTATAGCAGAACTGTTTAAATTGGCCTATAAATAAAAAGGTTATGGCTTTGACAATATTGTGTCTATATTTATTGCAGTACAGTACTATCTTTATTACGGTTGGATGAACTTGTTATTAGTTTGTTTCAATATAATACAAGTTAGTTTGCCTTGTTCAGTTATTCTTCAATGATAGAATACGCAATAAGTAGGGAAGTTAGCTTGAACCCTAATAAATGATGTTGCATACATCTCCAGCTAGGCTGCGACTTATTATCATAAATATTATGCGGAATGCTAGTTTATGAAACAAAGTGTATGAGTAAGGCTGAGCATATGAATCTTAAGTTATGCATGAGTCATATTATGATGATTTAATAAATAAAAAAGGAAATGTGTGAAGAAAACAGATGTTTAATGACTTCTGTGCAAGTAAGACCTAACACAACAACCAATAAAGTATTTTCTTCACAACAAAAGTTATGGGGTGGTGTTTTGATCTAGAATTTAAATGTACATGTTTTTTTAATTAACTACAAACATTTAAATTTTACCTGGTTGTATATGATTACTGTAGTCCAAAGACAAAACAACATAAATAATATTGTTATTATTTTACCAATGGCAAATAAAATGCTTCCAATTTACAATTCACTTTGAAAGATTAACGATTGCAAATTCATCGTTCCAATATACAATTTGCTTCCAATAATTTATCTAAACAACCATAGCATTTACTGTTTATTTGTCTGGTTTGTGTTTTTTACAGCTAATAGTCTCCTAACCCATATGTTTATCTTTTTCAGCTTTAGCTTCCTGTATGGTCCTTGGAATCACATGAAGTCTTTGTTCACAAAGGAGAGGGCTCTCACCACTTCTTTATATGGCTTCACGCTGATAGCGACACTGTATTGTGCCTTGCACCTCCAAAGCACGCCATTGACAATCATCTGTGCCGTTGCCCAAGTTCTGGCACTACTCTGGATGATGATGGGGTACATCCCAGGAGGATCTTCGGGAGCGAAATTCTTTGGCAGTATGATGAAGTCTTCAGTCTCAAACACACTGCCTATTTAACGAAGAGAGAAAAGTGAAAATGTTTGGTGGAAACAAATCAGTGAGCCTTTTTATTTTTGTGGATTTTTGCTGTAATCAAATTCCAACAACATGTTTTCTATACATGCGCACAAGTTTTTTTTAAGAACATATGTACAGTTTGTCAACTACGTCTTTATCTGTAGTATAGTCTAATTGGTTTAAATACATGTAAAAACTTATACTATGATTCATAATTTAATCAGATTTTGTGACCTAAATTCTACAATTAAAAAATGTATATTGAAATTTTGAGACTTGCCCAATTTGCTCATTTAATAGTTTTTAATTATAGGTACCTACATGATTAATGTTGATGTATAGTAATAAAGTATTTGTTAATTTATATACTTAACGGAATATTAAAATTGATTAGGGTGGGCCTTTTAATATTGATAGAAACCAAATATAATTTATCTAACTTTTTATAATGATAGATACTTAGTTAACTTTAATGTTCATTTCCTTTATTTTTCCAGCCTTATTAAGTTTAGGTAACTTGCATTATATTGTAGAAATACAACCTAATAAATATTTTGCATTTTCAATGGATGATTAGATGTTGGTAAATTTCCTTCCTGGGTACAAATTTTAATGTGTGTTCATTTTCGTGTGATTCTTTCCATTTTATAGTAGAATAGAATAGATATGATACCTACAATCCTTGATGTATATAACTCCAAAGATATTTTGTATTTTTGATGAAACACGCACAATGTAAAAGCTTTGCCAATAAATTATAATTATAGTTGCATTTTTGTGTAATGTAAAAAATAAGGAAGTTATTACTATCAAACTATACTATCTGTGTTATATTTATTGCACATAAACATTGTAAAAGTGACCAAAATGTATTTATGTTTACTAAGGAATCGATTACATTTGTTATCTAAATGATAATTATCTCATTTAGGAATCTATCTAACATAGGTACCTAGCTATGACAGACTACTAGCTCCTCAATACCTGTAGGTATTAACATATCATTTTAGACTTTCAGTGTTACAGGTGTTGCAGCAAAAATTAAAAACAATTCCTTGCGTTTTTAAAATAGAGTATAAACAACTATGAATTTAATATAGTTTTAATTATAAAAATTCGTTTATAAAAAAAAATTAGAGCATCTGTAATTATAGTATACTATAAAATAAATAAGAATAATTAAATTTGTTTTGTTTTTAATTAAATTTTTCTACCTTATAATATTTGTAACCAGTAATTCGCATATTAGTGTATAAAATTTCCACAGACTATTTACGTTTTGGCCATTTTGTGGTTTATTGTAAGGTATTTATGATCCAATATTATAATAAACGTTTTGCTAACTCTTGTATATTTTGCTAATAAATCTGTTGTCTGATATGCTTGATTTGCGCCTTATAAACATTGTATTATACTTTTAGTTTCATTTCATTTCATGTTCATTCATTTACAATTTCTGGGGTAGTTATTCTGATATTTGGTCCAATTTATCTATAGTATATTATTTATATCGGTAATTTATAATTAAGTATTTTGAACATTAGGAATATGATCAAGTTTGTAATCTTACGACTAGCACACTAGTTTTATATACTTTGAAGTTTATATTTACCTAAATTCTTGTACATAATAAAACTATTTAGAATTCAAAACATACAGGAGTTATAAACATAATGTAGAAAATACCTTTAATAACTTTATGACTTGATTTGACTTGTATAAACTTCTCAACTTCAGTTCAGTTCATCCAAAAGTTCAATATGGATCTAATGTTAATAAATTTTGTATTGACATAAAATCAAATATCTAAATTTAACATTTTAATCTACAGTTTTTTAATAAATTTTGTATTGGTCAAATAATTTGTGTTTAATTTGTGGTACAAAAAAATAATATTAAGTCAACTGATAATGGTGGAGCTAGTTTCGCCGACTGACACAACGGATTTTGGTGCTCTTTTTGAAAAAGACAATACCTTATAGATATACCATGTAATAATATTACTCATATGTTCAGAAGATGTGCTGAGGTTTTTCGATTATTATCAATGCAACTTTCCGAAACATACTGCGCATATAAGTAACATACGGCTAGCAAATGTAAAAAATAGATTCACAAATTACAATTAGTATATAGGTCCATTAGGAGGACATTGTGATGTCCTGTCATAGATACTCGTCAGCGTTATAATGTCTATGTTACATAATAATATTGCTGTGATTGAATACTTTGAAATCTTAATTTATTATACCAGCAATAGAGACGAGGATACTTCAAAGAACTCATTTTTAAGCATTCCTAAGCAGCCTAAATCTTAATCATAACAAGTGTGATTGAAAAAACATTGTTGGAAATTCTATCTCTGTGGCCACGACTGATACCACATGTGTGTACTTGGTGTTGCAGATGAAGCGCTAACTTGCAACGTGTGCGACAGATCATTCTCCACTCGCCGAGCGCTCGCCGATCACCAGCAGAAAAAACGACATTTTGGGTAAATTTTATATATTCATTCTTACAAACATTAGAAAATTAATTAATTATTAATTAATTATACAATAATCACTACATAGTATAAAACAAAGTAGCTTTCTCTGTGTATGCTTAAATCTTTAACTACGTAACGGATTTTGATGCGGTTTTTTTATATTAGATAGTGATTGAAGAGGAAGGTTTATATGTATAATACGTTCAGTTTTTCTGTAGTGTATTTAGTATCAGCATTGCACCAGTCGCTAGTACACTTATAATACAAGTAGGGCTGGCAATTGGCGACTGTTGCCTTTTATGATAATCTAGTCTACCTAGATGTGGTTTTGTCAATATTCTAAGCTTCCTTAATATGGCCAAGAACCAGATTTTGGGTCCAAAGGTTCAGGTTGTGCGTTGTCTGTCAGTAAGTTTACTTTTTATTAAGATGTTTGATGATAATGGTGTACGGTTCAGGTGCTATTAATATGTAAATTGTATGCCGATTCACGCTTACTTGGATCCATGCAGGATCTTGTTTGAGCTAACAGTTTAGCCGCACAATCCATTGCGAAGTTATAATTAAAGCGATGTTAAATATGCAATATATGCATACAAAACTTACCTAAGTAATCCTCAAACAAATTAATACCATCAGAAGGTTCAGCGTAAGCTCCTGAAATTACATTAGCGAGGATTGACTCATTTAATTAAACTCGCGTTCCGTACTACGATGTATCATTAATTATATTGCCATGATAATGTGCCATTAAACAGTAATTGACACGGTACGGACATTAGTAGAATCTGTTATGACATTGTTCTATGTCATTATTTAGTCAAGACCTTTGAAATTTTGGCGTTAATAATTACAATTAATGTAGTAAGCTTAATGTGGCTTGTGATTTGAAAGGTAAGTAATTAACTGATCGAACGGAATTAATTGTAAGGTTAGTTGAAGGATTTGCATAATTAATTACTTTATGATTGATATTAAATTACATTTTAGTTTAATCAAAGTAACAAATTTTTCTTTAAAAATAAAGAAATGGTTAACATTTTTTTTAACAAAATATTAAATGCTCACTATTTTAAGTTTACCTTGTCCAAGTGGGAAATGTAACGTTAGTGAAAACGTAATTAACGTAAATATATTGCCCATGTTTGTATTATTTATCTGTGGTTAGTGTTAAGGTCATATTGGTATCGGTTTACCCATTGAGTCAGTCTAGAAACCAAAAATAACGATAGCCCGCAATGACATTAAAATTCCATCAAAATATTTTGGGTGAACGGGTTCGTGAACTTGTAATTACGCGAATACCAATTGTTTCCGAACGAAACTTTCATCGGAGTTGCGGCCCTGACGAGAACTAATAGCAGGTATAACTTTGTTGACAACAATCATTGTACCCAAAACGGAAGAGACAAAGTTTACGGCCAGAAATAACACAATCACTTTGTAACAATCTCTTGCACTAGACTATTCTCCTTCAGAATCTTCTTACAATGGGACATCGGACTTGTCATGCTTGTCTACGATGGTGCTATATCGCTTTGTTCTCGAGTAATGTTTGTAATAAACCTATAACTTTTTAAATGTCCGTTGCTTGAGAAATGTGCCATGTTGAGCGTTTTCTGCCGGACCGGCATTAATATGACTTGTAAATTTTTATACTTCTTGGGCTATGATTGTGGTGTATTAATTGTACATGTTTAATGGATATATTGGACACCAACTTATAAATGTACTATCTGATTAGAAAAAATATCTTTCAATGAAATAATTATTAACAATTTTAAATCTTAAACAAAATAATAAAAAACCAAAGTAATAACATTTTTTTAATAAACCAAAGATAAGGCAGTTGAGGATGATTTTTGATCCTAATAAATTAGACACCCGCTTATAGACATGATATTTTAAAAATTTCGTAACGGTCAGAATTTTACACTATTTTTAATTTAGCTCATGCGATAATTTGAAAATGAAGAATTACACTGTTGCTATAATAAGTCGAGTGGAATCAAAATTCTGTGAACAATTTGAAACGCATATTTAAATCCATTTTCATTAGAAGATGACTATTTTAAAATAACTTAAAGTATATTGTTTCTACGTATAATATAATACCACATTTCCCAAGCTTCCTTCGGCATTTCCAGTGACTTTGTATCATTTATATCAAAAGTTTTGTCGTAGTTTCACCGCGGCTCGGTTGATCTGACGTGGTTGCATAAATTAAACAAGAAGACCACATCGAAACAACATCGGACGGGCGTGAGAGTACAAACATATGATCGAAAATGTAAATAGAAATGCTTTCTTTCACGCAATCGCAATACAACACAACGATTTTTTAATCAATTGTTATCAATTTAGTGCGTTTAAAATACCTTGACATTTATCAATTATATTTTTTTATAATTAACTAGTTGACCCAGCAGATGTAGTTAAGTTTTTATGATAAAACTACACTAAACGTTAAGTGAAGCCCATCGCAACTATAATCCTGAAAACTGCAATTAAATCGGATAAGCCGTTTCTGAGATGATACAATTTTGGTAACAAAACATTTATCAGAAAATTCTGAACAAATTTGCTGAAGACATCAATGCTCTACTACCATTTCAGAGTCTATAAAGGACATACAGACGATCATTAATTTTTATATATAAAGAAGATAAATAAATTTATGTTGAAGCGGAAAAAAATATGAGAGAATAACATATTTTTTTTGCAAATATATTTCAGGTTTGTTCTACTAATGAGTAAGTAAACGCTATTTATATTTTACGGTTTTTTTCCGAGTGGGAATAACAGGAATAATAATGCTTTTTTCGCGTTTCCAAGAAAACGTGGTGAGTATTATAAATTCGCTGATACTGATGAAAACTAAGTTAATAATAAGAATCTTTGATATATAGTCCTGTTTTTTGACAAGGAGTTTGTGAACTTTTACAATAATAGAACTCTATTATTCTGAAACCCAAACTTTGCTAAAGAGGAAACTGACCCCTTTTTGCTTGCTGACTGTACTTGGGGTTTTTGCGATAAAGCTGATTTGTAGAATGTAAATGTAAGCAAATCGGTAGAGTACTTTGGGAGTTTTTAGGCTTTCGTACTCCCTATAAAACGGTATCTTGTTTTGGATCCCATTTATTTCAAATGTAAGAAAAGGATATTGCAATTAACATTTTCTGATATATATCTTTGTTATGCATTGACGGATACGTACAGTAAATAAAAGGTTTGTGATTTTGGAAAATACTTATTTTTATAACCAATTTCAAAGCAAACTTGCCGGGTGAACTGTGACTTACCAAATCAGAATATCAGGAAATCAGAATAAGATGAATATCTTTTCTTACACGAATATATTAAAAAAATATATTGGGTTAACTTCTTGAGAAAATGTATTTCCTACAATCTAATCATTGGGCCGAACATATAAAAATAAAGAACGGTGTTGAAGAGAAAGAAAAAAAGTACATTAAACATCTAAGAATATACAATTTTCGACACTATCTCCGAAATTTAAAACTTTTAATACCTAAGCAAATAACACTCACTATAAGACATAACTATTCACTACATAATAGGGAACAGAACAGAACAGGTAAAGGAAAGATAGTCAAAGACAGGTAAAGACGTTCGTTGACTAGAATGATATGTATAAGTCAAAAATCAGGTGGCAACAGTATGGCAAATGTTCCAGCGAAGTTTGATAATATTCATCAGGTGGCACATATTGTTGCTGTTGTTTTGAGAAAACGCTGTGTTATTACTTCACCACGTAAGCTGTCTTTTTGTATTGTATTTAGACAGTGTTTGATTCTTGTTGAGTTTCTTTTAATATTTTTGTATTTTATGTTTTACTTTTTTTTATTAATAACTGGTTAATGCTTGACTTCAGTGTTTCGAAAGACATGTTAAGCCGTCGGTCCCGGTCGTTATCGTAGATGCAGTCGTCAAGTCATGTCGGAGGCCTTCGGGCGGCTTAGAAACTTCCGACACTTGGGTTGGTCACTAACCCCTCCACCAATCCCCGGTGGAGCAGCGTGGTGGAGTATGCTTTAGAGTAAAGTAGTTTTGGGTGGTAGAACCCATTAGTGGAAGCCTATTTATTCTTTATTTGAAAACTTTAATATCGTTTAATCACTCTGAATATTTTTATTAGTTTAAAAACTATTAACATAAAAAGTGTAATAAGCCTAAATGTAGTTTACTGTACAAGTATTGATTTTCTTGTTTCAACACCAAACTGTAATATGACTCGTCCCTCATATCTGAGATTTGCCTTTTTAATTTCACAATTTTTTTCATTTCGAGGAACCCTGCATTAAATGTTAACAATAAAGACAATTTAACAATATTTTAAAATTTGATTTATGACTTAAATATTTCGACATGAAAATAACCCTTTGGGAAAACTTAGTTTAAAACACTACATATTTTTCTGATTTTTTAGTATGGGTTGGTGGGCAATAAGCGCAAAAGAAAATGTCAGTAATTAGAAGTACCTAATAAAAAACAATTCTTTATTAATACACGAACCATAGACTGTCAATCTAATCTATTGTTAATCTCAAAATAGGTTACGAACGACGACACGACACGACACAATATCATGTTTTGTAAGAACTGTGAATGATTAATCATACTTTTCAGAGTGAAACGACTTAGAACTTTCTTGATGCCAGAAGTAATAGAATAGGCATCGGCAAAATTTACTGCTCCGCCTATACACAATGGATTTCTCGAGAACAGTGGAGCTATTTGTCGCAATATCTCATCGTGTAGTTACAACTAACAGGAAAATTTATTTAACGACTTGGGATCAACTTCTGCCTCTTATACCGTGAATTATAACCTCGCTCGCGGTTTTCTTACTGGAAAATTTATTATTAAGAATTGTTTTAAGGGTAAGGGTGCTATGGCTTAAAATAATGTTTGTAAAATATCACTCACCTCATTGATATGATATAACCTCGACACAGGATTCTCAATGTTAGGAATGGACATATACATATGTATTGCTTTTCATGGGGCCGACATATCGGTGTTAATATTTCTACATATCTACTTACCTATATATACATACATATATAGTGGAAGTCCTTAAGACGTTGAATAGACTTACTAATTTAATACGTCAAATATTATCACTAATAGTTGGTTATCAACCATTAAGGTACTTCTACAAATAAACTAGCGGATTCAGCAGATGTTATGCTGTAACATAAAAAAATATTCTATTGGCTCGAATTGCGAATCAAAAACCATTCTCGAATCTATTTAAACACACAAATAATTTCATCGCAATCGATCCAATCCTTTGAGGAAATTTCAGTGAACATACATACGAACAGAAGAATTATGTACATAAAGATATAAATTGTAGTTTGTTGGTAAGCAGTAGCTGCGAATATTAAGAGAGCTAAACTATTAAAGATTTTGAATTTCCGTCATAGTAAAAATTATTCAATACGAGCGATATAGCTATATTAAAATTGATGGTCTGGAGTACCCGATATGGTATATCGAAGGACCAGTCATAATGTAAAGTGTATTAAAATATTTTTATAGTAATAGTAATTTACTGAAGGTAAAGCTTAAAGAACAAGTAATAAATTGACATGTAATAACTGAATATTAGAGGCCCGCGGAAATTCTTTTCTAATTTTATTATGTTTTTATTACGAAAGGATTATCCTTCGCGAGAAGTTCTTTAGAGATACAGCATTAATTGCTAATTTATTACTGATAACTAATTTTGTACACATCATAAAAAAATTATCTAGTATGGATGACATAAGATGACATGCGTGCGCCAAAGTAAGTGACGTTTGTAGTTATTGCGAATGAGTGTATGAGAGTCAAATGTCATTGACAATTAACATTTTGACATAAGTTCGAAATTAAGTCAATGTATATTTCAGTGTACGTTTCTTTACTTCAAGATTGTTTGAATGTATATTAAACTATTTTACATTTTATACAACGAGGCGGACGATTTTGACTTCAACTTGAAAGAACCGGAAGCGCCCTTGCCTTTGGTTTGTATTTACGTTCCGAATTCGACGGCGCTCTTCAAATATTTTCTGATGAACGGCGCCAGTTTCTCCGCGTCGACCTTGTATTGAGCGGCGATATATTTTTTGATCGTCTGATGCGAGGATCCACTGCGTTCCTTCAACTCCTTGGTAGCGTTGGAGACCGTCTCTGAAGTTTTAGGATGAGTCGGTTTCACTTCCGGCTTCTTCGCTCCGGCTCCCGCAGCCGATGTCTTCAGTTTCTTGGCCGGTGTAGCCAGTTTGAGGGTCTCTGCTGCTACTGCCGTGTCTACCGTAGTTATTAAATTTTTTTAAAACGTCGTAAAACAATATAATAAAGTGAAAATATAGATTTAAAAATTTTTGATAGGTGGCGCCTCTCGTGGTGAAGACTCTTATTTTTATGATATTAATCAATATTGCTAATAATTAATATAAACAAGGTTTTTTCTTTGTACTGTCTATAAATACCTACTACGATATTTTTTCACCAACACTGCTCAAAGTTCATGGACACATATGTGCATAACGTAATGCAGCATAGTCGGGAATACATTTAATATTGTAACAGGAAATTGTGTGAGATATTTTATATTTTATTTTAAATCCGCAACTTATACACTATTACGATTACTTTAAAAGGGGTTCAATAGTTCAATTGATTATTTTTAATATCCTTTTTTTGTAAATGTTAAGTTAAGCTCAGCCAGGACTTGGGTCCTTTATAGTTCTTAAAATTAAAATAAATTTCAATGATATAGAAGTTAGAAGTAACCCTGTGGCGATGTTGTTTCACTGACATCCTAATTAAACTCTTATAATTATTAACTTTTCATACAGCATTTCAAATTTTCAACTTGGTTACGATATCGAAGAAACAATATAGACTTCCGCTTTCAATAAAATGACGTTTTCAAAACAATAGAAGTAATTACAGGACTAGCAAACAAGCAATTTTACACAAGGATTATGATTAAATAATTTTAAAGCTACCGAAATTTCGGCAAGATTGAAATGGTATTTTTTATGTATGTAGCCAAGAGTTAGGAGCGAGTTTTTTCACCCATCCTAGCCAATATATTTGCAGAGTACATAAATTATAGATAAACCTGCGAGGATGGAAAAGTTGGTATAAGCATCAACGACACTAAGATCTCAAATCTTCGCCTCGCTAATGACACCATCCTCTTTGCTACTAATGAAACAGACCTGTACTCTCTTTGATAAAATGGAACGGAACAGTAGAGATTTAGGTTTCATAAATCGCCCAAATACGAAAATGATGGTTGTCATAGCATCTAAGTTAGAGCTCAATGGAACACACGATCTTGAAATTGTCAACAACTTTATTTACCTGGGCTCCACCATAAGCAATAACGGTTCACGTGAAGTAGAAATCCGCAGGCGCATAGGGATGACAAAAAGTGAATTTTTAGTTATCTTAAGCGCTGGTCTGGCTAAATCTCCACCACTCTCAACGTGAATGCTTTTGAGGCCGTTTGGTAGAACCAGAAAAGATGGAGGAAAATCACAAGGTCAAGACCCCAGCACAGGGGAAACGACGCGAAGAAGACAAGGAGGAACCAGGAGCTAACCAGCGACAATAAGTAGGGCAAGTAGTACCATCTACCGTGGACATTAGTAACATAAAAGAAGGAAAGTAAGCTGAACTTTAAATTATGTATGTAGGAAAACTTCTTGATTAATCTAGTAGTTCTCTGAAATGCTCTTGAAGATGTGTGAAGTCTGCTTACTTGACCTATTTTAGGGAATAGCTATGATTATTTTCATTGACATGAATAGTTAGAAAATGATGAGTTGCAATGATGATTATTACTTTAAATCTGATCCAGAAATCATTTTGTTATTATCTTGGGAAGTTGTTACCATATCCAGGTAATCGTAACTTTCTCTTTGCGTCAGGACCATTTAACTTAAGCACTAAACCTAAGTTAATGTGGCAGCAGATATCTTCACTAAATAACATGGTCCACAAATCTTACTACAAGTTGTTTAGACAACGCAGAACGAGCAATCTTGCGGGCGCATAAATCTATCCGGTGAGAACTACTTCAGTAAGCCGTATACTATTTTAGGTACATCATTAAAAATATGTTTAGCTCTAGGAAATTTATCTAGAGTGTTCCATTAAAGTTGTGAGATGGCGATAAGAAAATTATTTTATAGACTCATGGATTAAATTCAAAATCAATTATTCATGTAAGTATTTTGCCAATACAATTTTTAATTCTACTAATTTTCGGTGTGATGCTTTAACATCGAGGAAAAGAAACAGCGAAAGTAACTTTTCAGCACAACTTTTAATGTCAAGTCTATCTCCTACGCGGATGACTCAATTTGAATGAGTTTATAAAAAATAAATTATTGGGTCGAGGAAAGGAAACATCATGAGGAAACGATTACACGCCAAAATCTTCGATAAGAATCCGCAGAAAGATGTTGTAACTGGCCTGAGAGTTTTACTCAGTAATAACTTTCGGATTGCGTATAATGATCTAAAACATGCAGTAAAACATCGGAATTTAAATTTAGATTTTAAAAGTAAACCAAACTGGTCGTTCGTTGCAAATGGTTTGACATATGAGGCGCCCGGTGTACAGAAGTGCAGGCTAATACGGACCTCGTATGCCCTATAAATTTTGCATTGGAATTTGTCCAATTTAATTTATTATCCAGTTGGATGGGATGTCTAAAGTTTGCTGAACTGGAATTTTGATATTATCCTTGTTTGAAAGAATTTTCTTGACATGTTATTTTATCATAATTTTCCCATTTTTCTTTGTTCTCTTTTATTAGCGAAGGTTTCACAATTCATAATTAAGTTACTCGTATTAGTAATGCTCAAAATATAATGTTAATTAGGACTGTGATAAAAAAGGTACATTAGGCAATGTATTTTAGGCGCTCCAACATCATGATATAAAATCTATGCTCACAGTAAAAAGCCGACTGTAAACATTCTTCGAATAAAATGTTTATACTACTTTTAAAAACTTTGAATTTAGCATAACAACACAATAAAATCCTTGTATTTATTTGAAGCTAATAACGATTTACGTAAACAGGGAAGAAGTTGTGGGAATAGAGAATTCAAGCGAGATTTAGGCCGCAGTAGAATCTTTCCGCGAGTCTTGAAGAAAAGTGTGAAAGTGTACGGCGTAGTCGGCGTACGTGTGCAAAATATAGAAAACGATTTATCTATGTCGTGTTGTCACGCTCAAACTTTTTGCGCCGGAATTTGGGTGAATGGACGAGGCTTATAAGGATGTTACTTACAAATATGTGACAATTTGCTTTTACATACATATGTATCTAGGCAAGTTTCTGAGCATATTGGTTACATGCGAATATACAAAAGTTGCGTGTTTAAAGTAAAGGATATAAACAAATACATCAATGCCAATGAAATTCATATTGTAACCATTTACGACAAAAGTTGTGTTCAGGAGTGTATTTTGCCATTTCTTATCCTCGATGTTTAAACATTTTCCGAACCGGTAGTCAAATCAAAAATTATAAATAACTGTCAATGAGTGTATTAAAAAAATCATTATTAAAACGCAGAAAATCACTCATCGTATCACTTTTTAAAGCATGATGATGACAAAGACACGATCCATAATATTTGTATTAAAAAATAAATTGATGAAAAACTTATGGGATTTTTTCATAAAATGCGGCAAAAGTTGCCCCGTCCCCTGTTTAATCGTAAGGTTTTATCAGGCGGCTAGTCTGTTCGTTCGTCGGCAATCTACGGTAATATATAGTTAAATATAATAACAGATTATTAAACGTTTTATAATATCATTTTATAATTTTTAGTCTGTTATAAAATCGCTGCCAAAATCTTCTCATACTTTTTTGAGGCATCTTAGTCACATTTTAAACTCTCATTTCGTTACGATAAACATAGCGCAACTTTGTGAAACTCACTACCGCCGGGCTGTGTAATGTATATTTAAGTTGGAAAACTCGACTTAAATAAAATTCAGGGCTCGCGGTTCCTTGGCGAATATTAAGTGGTTCAAACTTAGTTTTAGCTACCACTTCTTGCAAAAACATTATAGTGTTGCATAAATAAACGACGTCAAGTTCGAGCGGAACTTTGTCGAGTGTTCCGTTTGCAAAAGAAAAGTAGCTTTATATAGTACCTTTCGATAATAAGTTATATAAGTTGAAATTTGAAACATAATGTGGGAACAGTTCGTGAAATTTCAGTGCAGTTATGTATGTAAATTTAGTAATTTAAAATTGTGTTACTGTCGATGTTAAAAATTTAATTGATTTTCTTGTGTGTTGTCTTTCATATATGCTTATATTTATGAACATTTCGGAAAGAAGAATGTCATTTGGTTCAGCAATGTTGAGCATTCCTGGGAGAAAGAGTGTCAAGAAATTGTGATGTATGATATTTTACTTAGGTACATGGAACACTTCATTAAATAAGCTAGACCACGTTATGAATGTGATGTAAGGGAAAAACTAATAGGTTGTTGGTCAGGAAGGAGAAGATGAACCTGTTTGTTATTGAAATTGGTTCACAAAAAATGGGTACTTAAAACATGAGGTAATTTACCCTCGATGAATTGTTACTTATATTACGAAAAAAAGCATACAGTAAATAGAACATTTTAATGCGGAACTTCAAATGGGAAGGTTGGTGTCGGGAACTGAATAATTTGTAGTGATAAATTGTAGCCTTATTCAGAAGAGTTGGGTGGAATAGAACTTTTGTCACTAAGGGATAGCTAATTCTAATGCACTTTGAATAATCTTTTGAAATTCGAAGCTGCTACTTTTTCCCTGCAATACACACTAGCGTATACTGACGGTCGTATAATAACTGCGGCATTTATTTACATAACATAACCAGGTAAGAATAAGTAGGATACAAAGTATGGAAGGAAAATATCAGGATTAAAATCTATAGAGATTTGTTTTTCACAAGTCTTCAACTTGCGAGCTTTACTTAACTTTAAGGTGAAATTTTCGTTAAAAGATTTTTGATAAGACCTTTTTTATCAGTAATCAATGATCAACCCATCTTGAACAATTGTCACTTCAGAGGCATCCCTGAAGCATTGATAACGAAGACAGAAGCGGAGAACTCGCTTTTGAACTGTCTAGGACAAAAAGGTCAAAACATTGCATAAAGTAATTGACCGGGAATTAAAAGTATTCAATCACAATCTACTCTTGTACCATAACGTTGTATCTAGATTCTCACTGAGTACCTACAGAAGCATTTGCGTCAATACGTAGTGTATATGTACATGCAATTAGTGTTACTCGTCACAAATATTCATTCGATCTCGGCTCGGTGTGGGTTTCTTGGCACGATTTAAATTTTAATTCAAAATCATTTATTCATGTATTTTTCATTCTACCTCGTCATGGGATCAAAGGATAATTCGTCTGTATTTGTGTACAATGTTTTTTCGTTATTAATCGAATAAACATTCGATTTGTGAATTTCGTAGCAAACAGGCGTTTAATAATTTTATGATAAAAATTTAGGACAATCATTGATATAAAGGGAAAAAGATTTTCTTTTTTTACTGTATACGATTAAGAAGAAGGATGTTGGTGCTATTAAGAATAACAAAGTGTATAATGCATTATAAGGACGGATCGACTTGGACTCAAGGATGAATGGAGCGTACATTCTGTAAATACTATGAACTCGCGAAATAATACTGACTAATTTTAAATAAAAACAGTGAAGGTTCTAACTCGATTTGTACAAGTTGTTTCGCTTTTTGTTTGTTTTGTATTTCATAAACCTCTGTTTCTACATTAGAGTAAGCAAAACAGTCCTAAAACTATTAAGTGGTTGAACAAACACCTGAGCAGAATCTTATCGTGTCGGAAATGGAGGGAACGATCACATTCGGCCACAGTGTAAGAACTTAGAGTAGTCCATTGCTTTTAATGTCCGACAGCCGCCACGCTCAGACGTGTCATTTTAGTAGATAACTGAAATTTGGACGGTAAATTAAACATGGAATTAATTTCACGTAATAGTTGCAGTAAATAAGATTTAAAATTTTATGATATAGCAATTTTATTTTTGTGATAATAGCCTTAAAATTAAACCATTATACGTGAATAGGAATAACGTAGAATGAACAAAAGTTATGCAGTTAAAGGTACTTCTTGCACGCACACTTGTGTATGTTTTAGAACCTAATTATCACAAATGAAGTCTGCCAATTGGTACATGGATACTCTGTTTGACTTCTTTTTTATGAGATGAGACGCCAGCTCAGCTCTAAAGCTGTTACGTTTGTAATGAGGATTAGTGCGAGCTATTTGTTAATTCAAAAGTGAATTAACTCCCAATTTTCTAATTCTAATAATAATGTTATCGTACGTCTTGTGTCATTTACCTTTGGACTTTTCCATTAACCTACTCTACTTCCTTATACTGTGATTCAGCGTATCATTAAATAACACGTTACAGTGATTGTAGTTGTTATAAACACGAGTCATATTGACTAAACTAAGTATATTGAAGATTAGTTCAAGTGATAGTAGACAGCGAAATTAACGGCTTGATTTTGCATCGACGTCAGTGATTTCGCTAAAGGTAGAAATGAATAATCGGTAAGTCGAATTATTATCTTAATGTTATTACGAATATATGAATTTATAAATTTGAAAACATTTTGAAGAA
Organism: Carystus phorcus; assembly: GCA_018248895.1. Lineage (NCBI taxonomy): Eukaryota > Metazoa > Arthropoda > Insecta > Lepidoptera > Hesperiidae > Carystus > Carystus phorcus. The sequence goes on from DWJN01000780.1 coordinate 19,840, forward strand.
AGGCATGAAAATAGAAAAACTAGTAAACCCAGTTGTATAAAATTTCAATAATTTCACTTTCTTCGCGTGTATATACATATATTTATTCCTTTACTTGTTCCTGTCTATATTTTCTATATTATACCCATTAATCAGAAAACGGAGCTTATAATACGTTATGGTTCATAGATATTAACTTTTGGGACACATTCACTACTTGTTACGGGCCATTACCTTTATTTCACACTAAAACATTTTCCGTCTGTGATTTTTATTGCAGTCATTCATTACATAATATCGCATTACATATATCGCAATATGTTTAGACATACGGTGGTAGTCATGTCGCTTTTTATGAGAAAAAAATACCCTGAACATTTGTCTCCACGAAAGGTTTTCACAAAAATGTTGAGATAACACGATAACCCACGATAACCTCATCCAGTAGCAATCTGTAATTATGTTATGCCCGGAGGACAGCGTTAATTAATCACCACATCCCGCCGGACGCACTGCAGCAAATATCATCCATTAAACAGAATATCTACCCAGAATATATGCAGTATTTTTACCGCCTAGAATTAATTAAGGTAGAAGCAGAAACGCCATCTGTTAATATAGATAATGGAGGTGTATTATATTGTATCTTTCGTGCGACTTTTGTATTGTTATCGTTGACTATTCTGTTTGTTACTTTTCTAGTAACAACCGGTTTTTTCTGTAAGCTTTTGTTGATTAAAGAACTATTAATATTATAAAATGATCAAAGTGAAATGTCATGTAATGTAATTAATTTCATGGCAAATACAACTTTTTAATTATTTTTATTCGACATTTTAATTCATCGTAGATTTTGATTTGATAATAATCAATAACATCTTCCCGTTTGGATGGTTCAATTTTTACATTATCAGACGCATTTACAAATAAATCTATTTATTTTAGTTTACTTAAAAAGCTGTCTTTCAATAGCGACATTGGAGTACGCTGTACATTATACTGATCTCTTTAATTAACATAAATAGCAAAGTTTCTCTTGAGACCATGCTTTTTACTAATTAGCATACTTACATTGCGTTACTTAAACTCTAATGGATTTGGGAATGAATTTGAAATAATAAAATGCAGAATACTCTTGAGCGTAAAAGTTTACGTACTCTAATAAAACCTCTTTTATTAACCGTATTTGTAATAAATGTTGCCTTAGTATAAAAAACTTTATTGGAATGTGTAGAAATTGAAGGGAAAAAATATTTTAATAAACTTTCTTATACTATAAAGTTAATATTAGTCTACTTTGCAACAATCCGCGAGAAAAATATATGACGGTATATACTCTTATACATGCGTA